>ML796263.1:130884-146375 GCA_009831015.1 Picea engelmannii | reverse complement strand
GTATTGTGGTGTATTGGTTTAACTCTTATACTATTGTTCATTGCTCATTGGATATAATTGAATGGTTTAAGTATAAGTTGAAAAAGGTTTTTAAATTGTACTTGATACTGATTCACCCCCCTCTCAGTATCAACATATGATTCAATCTTCAAAGCACAAAACATGACTATTCAAATCTATCTGCCAACTATCTTCTAGGCTCTGTGCACAGAGAACACTCTACAGAATTATAATTCCATGTGATCTAAATCATAACGGAATTCAATCTAACAGTTTCATATTGAAATCATAAAAACATGGAACAATTTCTACAGTGATTATTTCTATAGAAACAACAATCAACTTCTACTTTGTATATCTACTATAAAATGAAGAGATCATCTACTTCTGGTGGTGGGTCCTCCCACAGAGACAGAGATCCCTGTTAACATTTTAGAACAATCTACGCTACCATATCCATTCAACAGCGATTGCAAAATGATTAATCCATGTGTTCAATCTTTAACCAAACATCAATTTAGAGGGAAAACTAGTATAATTCTATTAGCAAAAATCTCAGTCAAAGTTTTCAAAATCAATCGTTGCCCTCAAACCGGGGCAGACCCATAGTTTTATAATGTTTTAAATCTCATTTTTGGAATCGGCGATCCTCTATCTATGCTAAAAATGGAGAATCCATGTAGAGTATTAATTACATAACAAACTTAAATGGGCGATCTCATGACATGAAGTGTCATGAGATTCGCCTCAAATCACAACTTCCAGTAAATGTGTTTCTGCATACGTTCTTCTTGGATAGGAGTCCAACTTGTATGTTGAAGTGGGATGAAGCTTCACGAGCAAAAAGGGAGGCTGCATCAATCATATGATAATCTACAATAGCATAGTCAAAAAAGAGTTGCATCCCAATATTGCATTAGTCCATTAATCATAGTATGCATTCTTTTAATTAACATTCAAAATATTAAAACATTTGTAAAATGTATTAAAAGATGATCTCTTTACCTTAGAAACATGATTAGGAAGGGAAAAAGGATATAGGATAGAAATGTAGCAAAATAGATAGATGTTTGTCAAAAGGAGATATAGGATGTTGATAACTGGTGCAGAACAAGTGAAAAACAAGTCAAAGATATGCAAAAATAGAGGTCATATTCATGGCCCAACAAAGAGTATTCCCAAGTTTTGATACATTTATCAAGGAGGTTGTTGTACCATTTCTTAGCATCTTCAACAAAAGTAGTAGAGAAGAGTCTCAATACCACATCCTCATCTTCATCTAGAACGTGATGAGTTTGAAAAAGGGCCAAAATTTATCTAAGTGTTCTTTAGCAATATTATCTAAGTGTTCTTCAGAAATAGTGACATCATTTCTAGAAAATTTAGGCAACCACTTCTCAAAATTTTGAGGCATGTTATGAGGGTATCCTGGGATTGCAGACATGTCTAAAGGTTTGAAGACCTTGGTTTTCCATGGCCTTTGATCATTGGAGATAAAGGAATTCTTCCAATAAATAAGGATTTGTCAACAGGAGAATTGTGTGGAGGTTTCCTTATATAGGCCTTGGTAGGATGAGAAAAATATCATATTAGGCCTTTGTTCAATGTTCTCAACACTTGATATTAGTGGAGTCGCCAAATGATCTCTCTAGGGGAGAATCATCAAAAGGTAAAGGAAGGGATTATTCCTTTAGTGGAGTCAACATGTAAGCTTGTAGAATATTACTTTGAGTTAAGGCTTACCAAAGATATGTCATAGGAAGAATGACTCAATTCTCCCCGAAAATAGCGCCAAAATGTTATCACGGGATTTGTACTTGTGCAAAGTCCTCCACAAGATGTCAGTCTTGTGTAACAACTAGAAGCACTTGTCACTGTCACTTAGGTAGGTACTTCCTTCATTTTAGTGAAGAAAAGAGGTCCAACATAAGGGAGGCTTCCCCAACGACCTCAAGGGATGTTATAACAAGCTAGGGTAAGCCTATAACCCCCCTATCTCAGTCACTCAAGAGATAAGGCTAGATCTAGAGAAGATGAAGGGTGAAACTAGTTTGGATAATGTAATTGGTTCACCTATGAGAAACAATAAACATTCAAATGTGTATAATACCCAATTACCAACTTATATTGCATATCATTCACCTCTAGACACTAGATACCAAGTAAAATCAATTGTTGTTGTAAAATTGCAGCAACAAACCAATTTATATCAGAAAAAACTAATTTGCAACAACAATACGAAAATCAGCCCAGAAAATTAGCAATTATGTCTTAGAAATTAGCCTTCAACAAGTAGTACAATATCCTATTGCTAAGAAAGATTTTTGAGTGAGTTTTACCACAACATTAAGTTAATATGCAGCAATATATGCAAGCCCTAATGGTTGTATCATTCACTTTATGACAACAATAAGTTATTCATTGATTATTCAAAGTGTTGAGGTACAATTAGCATGTCAATGATGTCATAAAGTTATATTAAGTAAGGGTTTTCAAAGTTGTTAAGAGTATTAAGCATCACAAGTATAAATACTA
Organism: Picea engelmannii; assembly: GCA_009831015.1. Taxonomy (NCBI): domain Eukaryota; kingdom Viridiplantae; phylum Streptophyta; class Pinopsida; order Pinales; family Pinaceae; genus Picea; species Picea engelmannii. The sequence continues at coordinate 143,840 of ML796263.1, read as the reverse complement.
GTGCCATCTACTTTCCTAGGGCATATGGAGTCAAAACAATGCATTCAGGGAAGCTAAGAAAGAGAGAAGGTGGAGGTTTAAACCTTAGAGATATCCACTCATAAACCCTAGGTGTTGTCCCACTTTCTCTAATGTGTCTAGCAAAGAAGATGAATGGAAACTAGGTCATGAACCCTATGGGAATAGCTAGTCCAAACCCTAGCTAAGATAAACCCTAATGGGATAGCCACTCCTAAACCTTAAGGAAAATCTTAAATGATTCAAATATTCAAGGTGAAAACAACAAGGGAAGGGGTAACCACTCTTAATCCTTCCTTTAGGGTTTCAATATTTTGGAAATATCAAGATAACATGAAAAATTACCACTCTAATAGAAAAAATTACCAAGATTTATCAAGAAAATACCACATGAATTCAAAGTAAACACTTACTAGCAAGGCACATTAGCATGAGGAAACCCTAGTTCATGAAGAATCCACCACTGACAAGAGAAACATCCATCCAAAGACCACTTGAATAGCATGCACAAGAGACTCCACGCGAAAAAGAGTAGAGTGAAATTTTTAAGAGAGGTCTCTCACAAGTGTGAGAATTTGTGATGGTGATTAAAATTGTTCAAGTGCTTTCTCTATTAATATGAGGAAAAAAAGCACCAATATCCACAATAAAAATACAAAATGACACTAATCCATGATAACAAGTGGGGCCGACCCCTCAAATGGCCTCTAAGAATGAAAATATATGAAAATACACCAAATTAGAGCCACATGTTTGGTGACGTCAAGCCTCCAATGGGTGAAGAGAGCCTCCCAAGACCACATGTCATCATCAAATGGTGCAAGCAAGGTGGAAGATTGTCATCAAGTGCTAAGTAAAGTGTGGGGTGCGCTACCCAAAGTGTGGGTCTCTTTCCCATATGTGTGTCATCAAGGCCATAACTGCAAAATGAAATCTCATCCATCCATTTTCCAAGGTCCAGAAGATGTGAGTGCCTATATCTAAGTGTTGGACACACTAGCCACACTAAGAGGGGGGTGAATTAGTGTGTGGGATTTTACAACTTTTTCTCACTTAAAGTTAGCAACCATTTCAAAACATAATATTACACATCATCATTATAATATTGAATGTAACCATTCACCAATGACATCCATCAATAATAAAGAGAAATCAATCCATAAGCACAATGAGCACCAGAGACACCATATGTATGTGTAGGATTTTGTATTATGTTTTACATGTGACTACAATCACGGGGGTTTTATCAGCACCAACTGAAGTAAGGAGCACCAACTCCAAGGAGAGCACCAACTCTCAAGAAAGAATCAGCTTGTCGTAAGACTTGGCTTACCGCAAGACTCAAATTACCGATAGAATGCAATCTATCCAACTAGAATTGATCTAGTAGTACAACCAACAAAAACAAAAGTCAACCAATTATAGAATCTTCTCCATCTCATAATCATAGATCTACAACAAATAATCATCACGGTAATCTTCCCATATAATCAACTAAACACTTCATCAACCTCCCTTCATTCACAATCCATGCAATCAACAAGTTACCTCCACTTGTAAGATTCACCACGAGCTCAATTTTGTGTTTCCGATTCTAAAATTTCTATCTAAGGTACTACTGCATGTATTTTCATACCTCTGCAAATTTCACAGTCTGCAAAGCTACAGAAAATAATTTATAGGATAAATACCAATTTGACTTGTTTGAAACAAATTTTTCAGGATTATTCAGGAACCCTAACTTCCATAGAGCATATCTATGAAAATATTGTGATTCAATGGCTGAAATTTTAATCATAGATACTTTGATCTCTTTGTTCCATCTCCTCCAATTTTCAAGGTCTGAAACTTCCCAAAACAGAAGTTATAGCAAATATGGCAGACCATCATGAATTATGTCCTATTCTAGAGAGATCACTTGTACGGCATGCCACATGCTCAAAATTTCATATCTGATTCTACAATTTACACACAAATTACTACAGACTGTACTCTTTCCGCTACAATTTGTCTGACAGAATTTGGATCCTCTATGAAGAAGTTATGATGTGTTTACCCAGAACACCTGCTTGAGACTAGTTTTAGGACTAGTCAAAAATCTTATCTTCCACAGAGTGTATCTCACAAACTACAACTCTTCAGAGGATAAAAATTTTACCATAGATACCTTAATATGTTTTTGAAATATCATCCAAGTTTCGCGTTCTGACTCAGTACAAAAAAACAATTATAGCGAAAATGGTACGATGACCTGTAAAAAACATACCTTAGAAAAATACTTCATCTTACCTTGAATTTCGTCCTTTTTCACTTCATCTTCTCTCTAAAATTCGTACCAATATTGTGCCAATATATTACCATACCAGAAATCACAGACCTCAAGTGCAGATACACATATACAATATCATCTTATGCACTTGCTCACTCACTCACTCTCCAAATGAACCAAGCATAGTTGTATTTATACTCTTTCATGCTCAACCCTAGTTTAGGTTTAGGGATGACTTGTATCACAAGTTACAACTAACTTGACCACTTACAACAACTTTGGTACCAATGCATGACCACTTTACAACTACTTGGTACAATACATAACCACCATTGACTATCATTTCGGGTCTTCAACTTTAAACCTTCATATCTCCTCAACTGTGAGGAACCACGTGGCATACCACCTATCACCGGAAGGTCATGATGAGTAATAGCCATTAATATGATTCCAACAACCATATGACCTATTCTTTAGCCTCATTTCCTCTGCACAACTTCAATTGCCATGACCACGCCTATGGGGCTTCAATCTTCAACTCACCATAACTCCTCAACCATGAGGAATTACATAATGTACCACATATCATCGGAAATGGAATAATTATCACTATCCATCCATACATATATGATGTCATTTTATATTTATTTTCATATTCTTTTCATCCATACAATATGGGGCTTCATGCGGGATTCCACTATAAAGGGACCAACCATAAAGGGACCACTTTGGAGTTCATCCATCTAGTACATTGCATCCATACATATGAGAACATGATCATATGCAACTATACTTTGACATAAATCTAGACATCAATGACAAGTCAATCACAATAAATATGACATCAATAAAAACTCATCACAAACATCCATGACAACACAACACATCCAATACAACTCAGCAAATCACAATTACATCAATGAAAACACATCAATGACAATATGTCCAACACTAAGTATGTCAAACAATCAAGTGACTCAACGCTCTGCATTACATGTGTCATATCATGTAATAAATTCACAACGTTGTGGGTGAAAGCATGGGACGCCCTTCAAAGTACCATGTAAGGTGCATCCAAATCAATCAAAGTTATGGAATCAAGTAAGACCAATGTTCACAAGGTAAAAGATTCCTTAGATCATATAAATTAAGTCATTACTCAACATGAAAGCCACATTAACAATTCACATTAAGAATCCCCTTCAAACTTCAAATTAGCTCAAGAATTTATGCTATTTGGCAAGTTTAGGTATGGGAGGACCACCAAAAGGGTCTATTAGGTGTTCCAATCACTGAAAGAAAGAAAATACCAAAGTAGAGGGAGGGATATGTCCTAAGAGATGCAGGAAATAAAATAAACCCTTCAAGAGTAAGTTTGATAGTGAAACATGTTGGGATAACTTCATGGCTTATGGAATCATTTGGTCAATTTATATGATCACTTTGCAGTGGGATTGCTTGCTTTCTTGAGGTACCATTTTCTCAGTACTTTTTGCATTCCAAACCCCTTCTCTTGCCTTTTGATACCCATTTATTACTTTGCAAGTCCCCTTTACAGGTTTCAAGTATTATTCTTTCATTTTTACTGGGATAAATTCATATTATAGATGTGCATTCAATGCATTAAGACAAGGGGTGATTACCATTAGAGGGGGTAGAACTCAAGTTGGCCTTTGGATTTTATATTTGACCTTTATCATTTTTTATAGCAGCTACATCAACCTCGACATTATATCCCTTCTCATGAGAGAATGAATCATGATCCATTACCGAAGTTTAGTACACTGTGACAGGATCCAGAATGGTAACTGTTAAGTTTGCGGGGGGGGTGGAACGTTACCCTTTTTATATCCCCCTAGTAATGCCCATGTTCCTTAGGGGTGGAATCACGGGACTAGAATGAAAATGATGGCCACCAAGGTGAAACAAGGCAAAAATCATAACATATTGAGATTATGATTCATTATCCAACTTCAACCAATGATCCTCATTTACATGTCTAGTATATTAAGTAAGACACTTCATATGAAACAAGGGCTAATGTACCTCATGATGACGTTGGAACACCATCTCCCAAGGACTATGTTGATTGGATGTGATGAGCTTTGTTGATCAAGAGTGAGAGAGGAATCTGAGAGGGGATGTTGGGCTGCCCTGATCAGACACGTTGATCATCATCATCATCTAAATCATTGTCTTCATTGTGGGCCATGAGACATTATCTCCTCTAGTTACCCCTAGGCATGGGGAAAGGGGTAACAATACCTACATCCTTTAAAGTATTGTTGTCAATTTACAATTGAAATGGGTGGTGGAATTTATTTTGAAAAGGTAGTTGAGATAGTTAAATCAGTATGAGACTAATTGAATGATGGATGGGATATTGCAAAACAAATTGCAATGTTATGCTAACTCTAAGGCTATTTCAACAATGATACCTTTGCTACAAAATTGTGATCCAGTACTTGCAAAATAGGTCACAATTTTTAAATAATGGATTAAAGGAGGTCAGACATAAGGAACTTTGACATGTACGGAGTGTGGGTGTTGGCCCTTGACCAAGTTTTGGGAGTTTCTTGGTCATGTTGACCTATTTTGGGACTTCGACAGCCTGTCAAAGGAGGAGCGCAAGTCGAAGCGGAGATCACGGGATCTTGGCCCCCTTTTGGGCCCCTTTTTGGGTTTTTGGGAATATGTAACGGGAATGGGATGTCGGCCCATGGGTTTTACCCATGTTTAGGCCTATTTTGTAATATATAAATAGATGCCTAGGCTAGATAGAAGTAGTATTGCATCTATGTGATAAAGGTCGGTGAGCTAAGTGTTAAAGGAATGTCTAAGTGCTAGATCTATGTGATCAAAGGGTTGTAAGTGCTCTGTGCATACTGTGTGAGACTTGTAGAGATGAGTGCAAGTCCCTGTGAAAGACTGTAGAAGGATTTGTGTTGTAGTGCAAGGAAGAAAGATCTAGCGGGCTGTGCATATCTTCTGTCCTGTACAGAGTAAGGGTTTTGAGGCTCTGTTCTTGTAACTGACCGAATGAAGAAAATAAAGAAGAAGAGTTGGTGGACATAGCCCCAGGGTGGGGGTGAACCAGGTAAACCCTGTGTGGTGTGCTTTGTGCTTTGCCTTGATGTGTTCATATGCTATATGCTAAATTCTCTGATATGTTTAGATAGATCTATTCATGCTTGGTGCTTATTATATGTTAGATCCGATCTAGATATTCATGCTTAGTGATTGATATGCTCATTTTGATCCATTTGTATATGCTAAGTTCTTGAATACTGTAGATTAGTGTGAATGTTGTGAAGTTCTATCTTATAAACTAAGTGGTTATTGATTGTATATTGAGGAACTAACAGTGCTAAGTGATCTAGTAAGTTGTATAATCATAGATCTGTGTCCCAGCTAAGGTTGCAGACACCTGAGTCTTGCAACCACCCCTGCCTCTACCTTGGGTGAGACTTCATCTGCTTTGCAAGTGTTGTCGAAAGGGTCAGTAGTTAGGGCTTTGTTGGTGCATTGTTGTAGCGTTGAACCTTGGGTCTGACCCTGTGCCAACAAATGGTTCCATTGCCAGGAGCTAAAACTGTGATTGTTGGGAACTGAGAAAGAAGAAGCTATGTGCAAAGATTCATCCTGAAATTGTGAAATATCTATGCGTAGATTTATGCCCTAGTGCGTAGTATTCTACTTGACTTATAAAGATCTATGCTAAAGAAAGAATATTAGATCTGAAAGAAAGAAGCCCGATCTGAAGAAGAGAAGGTCAAATATGAAGAAAAGAAGCAAGATCTGAATGCTTGGCACTCTAAGAAAGGTAAAAGTAAGAATTTCTTATCAAAAGAGGTAAGATCTGCAAGATCTATGCTCTAATAAAGGTAATAATAGCTAAAAGTGTTAGATCTGAAAGCTTTGTGCCCTATAGAAGTAAGATAAGTGGAAAATTTTGTTTCTAGAATATGGATCTAGGTCTGTTTAATAGAGTCTATCCTAGTTTGAAAGCTAGGTCATTAATAGATGAAAGAAGATTTGATATGAGTAGATCTGATAAGAATAGTGAAATATATGTTATACCTATGCAAAGAAAGAATGTTTGGACTAACGAATGGATGCAGGATCCTAGAAATAATTTGTTTCAGGTTATCTCCCATGCTCCTAGTGCGCAGTATAGAAGAAGATGGGGATCATTTAAAAGGAAGAGAGGATTAACCCTCTGTTACAGTTGCAAAAGGCCAGGACATCTTGCTAAGGAATGCCTTGGTGGAAGACCTAGTTGTCTTTATTGTAAAGCTTTAGACCATGAATTATTGGATTTCCCTAAAATGATTGCTAAGCTTGAAAGAATGAATCTGAATCAAGAAAACCCTAAGGAAGATCCAGAACCTACGGACAAACCTCAGAAATAATCAAAGAAAGCATTGCTACAGATGAAATAAACCTTGAATGACCACCGACATGTCATCTTATTAGATATATTCAAAGAGAAGGAATGCATCAAAGCAAGAATACGAGACTTCGACATTGACTATGTTCTGTATGAGGAAACACAAATGAATATTATGCCAGAAAGAACCTGGGAAGCTATAGGAAGGCCTGTTATGATCCCTTCACTAGGAGGAATAAGTTTATTCAAAGGAAATCTAGTAAACCTATGTCGAAGGCTCACTCAGATACCTATGACTGTCAATGGAACTTCAACAGAAGAAGACTTTGAGATTATTAAATTTTTTGAAGACAGCGCCCCATTTACCATGCTAATAGGAAAACCTTGGATTGATAGAGATCAAGCCAAACGAAAAAAATAAGAAGAAGTTTTGGACCAGAAGAAGCAAGAGTTAAAAGACTTTATGACCAGAAGGATCGCGCATTTGATTGAGGAATAGGAGAGCAGATCGTAGATATTTAATACTAGCAACCCAGATGTCGAAGCTAAGAGAACACTAGAGGATCCACAGAAGATTGAGTTACCTATCCCAGACAAAGAAGAAGTATTATCCAAGAACCCTAGGAAAGAATTTCAACAGCGCAAAGTAACTAAGACCAAAGAACAAAAGAATCAGAATGAGAAAAGAATTACCGAGACGAAGCTCACTGGAAAGAAGGCTAGAAAGTTAAGAAAGAAAAGGGATAATACTAAAGGGTTACAGAAGGTTCTAGAAGAGACCTCGTAGAAAGAAAAATTGCAGAATTGGAGCTTCGTTGAGATATTAGAACAACTACACATGGCACTTCGCCATGACGAAGCAATATAGTCGTTGGGGCTGATATATCCATTCGACTTCCGCTCCGAACGGACAGAAAATCAATAAAGGTTCATCATCCGACCATTGGACCGCGCCATAACGGATCAAACAGAATTTAATGGAGGCTCATACCCGCTGCAAGACAACCATTGTTGATTTACCTATTTAGTTCGTCACGCCACGCACCGAGAACACTTTTTCCAATCGAGAATTCGAGCCCACGGACTAAGCCGAGTTTATATAGTGATTATTGTGCTCTCGTTCTCTCTCTCATTACTGTGTCTGAGTTGTTCCCCGATCCCACGAATTTTTTACCCCGAGTGCGTATGTCAGAAGCATTGAACATTGTAGAGAAAGCCATTGAGTAAGTTTTGATCGAATTGATGACAGAGAGAGTCATGTCGGAGCGAGGGTTATCTACAGGTGTAAAGGAATTGTCGACGAGAGGACTATAGGCCTCTCCCTCCACTGCTTGAGTCGGTCCATCTCGACCAGCTGATGAGAAACAAACGAAGCACAGAGACGATATCACGAATGTTAAGCTGATTCTGAGCATTCTACCTACTTATCTACCACCTCTGAGTGGCACCATCAATCGTGATAGTGTACCCCGTGAATTTGAGTATGCTTTGATCACTACATACATTCTAAAAGAAGTGTGTGCAGTTCGTGCCGACCAGGATAAGATCACCGCGTTGAAGTTTAGTGACTTCAACCTCGATGACAGGAAGGTTTACAGTATTCTCTCCCCTCATAAATATCTGACACAAACCAAAGGAAATAACTCTAATATTACCCCTCAGTCATGGACCATGAACCTCGCGCAGTCCACACTACTTAATGTAATGAAGATTCCTCACTTCGGGAGGCATGAAGAAGTGAATGTGTGCGTCAAGTTTCTATTTTCCTTCTATCATGGAGGATACTTACGGTTGAACTGCCGCATCATAATGAATCTGAATTTGATTAATCGTATCATAGGGCTTAGCATGCAAGGCTCTGACCCACAGTATTTCTACCCCAAAAAGACCGTAGATTGTGCTCTCGCCTAGCTAATAAAGGATACTTACAGCGATGTAGAGAAGGGAATGTGAGGCTACAAGGTAGCCTCTATCCAGAGCGGCATAGTGTGCCTTGCCTATCAGGTGATCACAGGTAAGCTAGTTCGCAAGAACCGACCGACCCAAGTAACTAGATTCGTAGTCGACTTCGCAGGGAAGTGCATGGAGGGCCTACAGATGAATTGGGGAAAGTACTTGGTGAACCAGCTCGAACTGGACTGCAGGGAAGCACAAGACCAAGGGTATGGGTTCCATTTTAGTTGCTTTATCATATTAATCACGTTCATCACATGGGAGATGCCGGAAGGTGCGACCTTCCTAGACACCGAGCCATTTGAACCTCTAGCCGTGAATTTCAGTACGTTGTGGTACTCCAACAACATGAACAAGCAATGGAAATCAAATGTCGTCTTCCACACGTATTATAACCAGTTGAAGGTAGCCATATAGGCCACGCCTCGCATAACCCCGAACACACTTCACAGGTTTAGACCCTTGATTAAATTCAGCACGGACCGCCATTTTATCTATATCATAGCGCGCGTTGATGAGCATAAACAACAACTACAGTCATACTACAATTTAATGGAGGATGAGTTGGAGGACATTACCAAGGAATGGTCGATGAACCTCCTTGTTCCAGTGGACCCCACATAGATGTCTGATGTTGATAGCCCTGAAACTACGCCAGATACAGCCGGACCTAGCAAGATCAAGAAGATCGAAGAGGTCCATGATTTAGAAAATGCATCCGTGAAGACTTCATCTATCTCAGCCGAGCAAGGAGGTGATGGCACAGAAATAGAACAGAAGAAAGGTGAGGTTACACCGCCAAGAGAGGAGGAGGATCCCTCGAAGAAAAGGAAGGGTTCCCCTCTGAAACCTTCTTCAAGGAAGAAAATGAAAGCAACCAGAACCAAATTCGAGACCACCCTCACCTCAAACGACTTCAACTTCATCGCCGCAACACTGAATGATGCTTCACTGGAGATAGAAAAGAAGCAAGAAGCTAAGAAGGAGGAGGTGTTCAGTTAGATTAAGGATGATCTCCAAGGAGTGCAACAGGCACTACAGTCCATCTGTGCAGTATCCATTGTGCCCCTGACAGTTGGAACACTAGAACTAGGTGATGAGCCCGCCCAATTACATCGCATTTCTTATTCAATTGAATCTCACCTTCGACGAGCCTAGGAAGAGGCAGCACAAGCCACCCAATCTTTAGCGCAAGTACAGAAAGACCTTGAGGACCAAAGAGGTGTTGCAGAAAAGGAAAATCTTGCTCTCCAAGCGAAATGGGATGAAGAAAAAGTAGAGCTATAGCAAAGAAAGGAACAGTTTCTTGCCGAGCAACTTGAAGTTAAGGAAAGGGTCAACAGAGAACTTCACTCTGTGACAGCCATCGAAGTACAAACCGAGGAACAAGTTCCACAGCAGGTGGCACAACTAGAGTCTGGAAGAGGTAATCCAGAAGCTATAGCAACGAATCACTGACTTAGAGCTCCTTGCAGTACCTGAAACCACCCAGGAGATAAGGAACCAAAGAGAAGAAGTCGTCTGCAGTGCAGTTGACAGATTAAAAGCTCTTTCCTTGGAATGCAAGAAGCTTAGTAACCACAGTTCCTAGACCTACGAAAATCTCACTAAAAATATGGAATTGTAGACACTGGAGTCACAGCTCCAAGAACCGAAGGAGAATGTAGATACACTACAGATGTAGCTGAAGGCCCTGTCAGTTGTAGAAAGGATGAAGAGATCTCAAGAACAACGCACAGCTCAGCATCAGATCCATATGATTCAAAACAAAGTGATGGAAGTCACTCAACGAATTCAACCTATGCAAGACAAGGCATGTATGTTGTTTACAGAGGTCGAGAGCTAAGGAGCAAAGCTAGAACAGGTCTTCCTCATAGAAGAACAACACTTAGAAGGACCAGTGAACGACGCAGTGATCCAGGAGTTCATCGAACAAGAAGCCACAACAAAGCAGCAAGTTGAAGCAGCTCGAGCCAAGCTCGAGGCATTCGAGGCATAATTTCTCAGACCAGAGTGACTCGGGATGAGTCACAGGTGAGTGTTGGGGGCTTGTTGGCCCTTGACCAAGTTTCGGGAGTTTCTTGGTCATGTTGACCAATTTTGGGACTTTGACAGCCTGTCGAAGGAGGAGTGCAAGTCGAAGCAGAGATCACAGGATCTTGGCCCCCTTTTGGGCCCCTTTTTGGGTTTTGGGGAATATGTAACGGGAATGGGATGTTGGCCCATGGGTTTTACCCATGTTTAGGCATATTTTGTAATATATAAATAGATGCCTGGGCTAGATAGAATTAGTATTTCATCTATGTGATAAAGGTTGATGGGCTAAGTGCTAAAGGAATGGTTAAGTACTAGATCTATGTGATCAAAGGGTTGTAAGTGCTTTGTGCATACTGTGTGAGACTTGTAGAGCTGAGTGCAAGTCCCTGTGAAAGAATGTAGAAGGCTTTGTGTTGTAGCGCAAGGAAGAAGGATCTAGCGGATTGCACAGATATTTTGTCATGTGCGGAGTAAGGGTTTTGAGTCTCTATTCTTGTAACTGATCGACTAAATACAATAAAGAAGAATATTTGGTGGACGTAGCCCCAGGGTGGGGGTGAACCACATAAACCCTGTGTAGTGTTCTTTGTGCTTTGCCTTGATGTGTTCATATGCTATATGCTAAATGCTTTGATATGTTTAGATAGATCTATTCATTCTTGGTGCTTATTATATGTTAGATCTGATCTAGATATGCATGCTTAGTGCTTGATATGCTCATTCTGATCCATTTGTATATTCGAAGTGCTCGAATATTGTAGATTAGTGTGAATGCTGCGAAGTTTTGTCTTATAAGCGAAGTGGTTATTGACTGTATATTGAGGAACTAATGGTACTAAGTTCTCTAGTAAGTTGTATAATCACATATCTATGTCCCAGCTAAGGTTGCATACACCTGAGTCTTGCAACCACCCCTGCCTCTACCTCGGGTGAGACTTCATATGTTTCGCAGGTGTTGCCGAAAGGGTTGGTCGTTAGGGCTTTGTTGGTGCATTGTTGTAGTGTTGAACCCTAGGTCTGCACCTATGCCAACATCGGTCTACAAAAATAGGTCTAAATGATGTTTCTCTTGATAATACAAAGTGTAGGTTGTAGCAATAGGTATCAAAACAAAAACATTAGAGGTAAACTTTGTTGATACTAAGAGGGGGGTGAATCAGTATCAAGTACAATTTTAAAACTTTTTCAACTTATACTTAAACCATTCAACTATATCCAATGAGAAATGAACAATAGTATAAGAGTTACACCAATACACCATAATACGCCATGCACAATATATGAGAAATAATCAATAGTTTATTTTTCAAGGGAAGTAATGACTTCCAAAGGTAGCTACAGCTTCCAAATGTAAAGGGAGGGATAAACCTCCAAGAGGAAGATAAAATCCTCCAATATCAAAAAAGATTTGAACTCTCCATCCTTGCCCCTTCCTTCCACCCAAGAATATATGAGAGATAATAAAACTTTACATTAAATCATCACCATCAACCAATCATTACATAGAACCTAATAATGCTTCCTGAGACTTCTTCAATTTCTGCAATTCTTCAATTTTTGGAGTACTCTGATCCTGTAGATAATATTACTCAATGTATTCTCTGAAACTCCTCCAATTTTTACTCCTTTAATCCTCCCCAAAAGGAGGTTATAGAAAGAATGGTAGACTTTATTCAATTCTGGTCTATTCAGAAGACCCAACTTGTACAGCATGCCCCACGCTCAATATTTAAAATCCAATTCTGAAACTTGCACACACAAAACTAAAGTCCGTACTCTTTCCAATGGAAGTGGTCCCACTTCATTTGGATTCTGTATGAAGAAGTTATGACTGTTTTACCTAGAACACCTGTTTATTGACTAGCTTCAAGACTAGTCACAAACCCTATCTTCCACAGAGTGTATCTCCATAATTATAGCGAATCAAGCGCTGAAATTTTTACCAGAGGTACCCTTATATGTCTTCTCAATACCATATCTATTTCACCATATGAATCATTCTAAAAAACAAGTTATAGCAAAAATGGTAAGATGACCTGAAAATAACATACCTTAGAACACATCACCAAAAGACTTCATCCTCCCTTGAAATCCGGCCTTCTTTACTTCTGATTTCCTCTTAAATTCAACCTATATCAAATGAATCTATAATGATGTTTATTTATACCATTTATGTCACTTCCTTTTAACATTAGGGCTGACCTGACACTTTCTTATTTTGTAATTCTTTTCTTTAATTATCTTCATGGCCTACATGTACTTCCTTCTTCAATTCACTTTGTCATCTTC
>ML796263.1:110689-130834 GCA_009831015.1 Picea engelmannii | reverse complement strand
TACTTCCTTCTTCAATTCACTTTGTCATCTTCAAAAATTCATTTCTCCTCAACCATGAGGATCCACGTGATGTGCCACATACCACCGGAAACAACATGATGTATACTATCCATCCATGGGTGTTGTATTTGCATGTGAATTTTCCTTCATGTCCAAATACCTTCATCAATCTTGCGGTCCAACACCCATGACTAGGGTTGACATCAATGACAACAACCAATCTTCCAACAAAATTGATCATTTTTTCAAGTTTAGAAACATCTCATGGAATATGTTAGGACAATTTTTGAAAACCACTTCATACCAGACTTCCATTTGAAACAACTTGAAATTTCCAAGTCTCTTGGCATAGGATAAGCTTGAAGTCTTATTGGTTTTCAATTTATGGCTTATCGAGGGACTTTTGGCTCAAAGATTATAACTTGTGAATTGATTCAACTCTTTTCAAATCTACAAAGATTTCAAAAGGGCTTGGTTGTTACCTCTAACTTGTGATATCCCAATGAATGTTGATCCTTCATGCTAACCCTCGTACACTCGTGAAAAATGGCAATGGAGACAAAACCATTCTTAATGTAGAGCCACAACATCCTATTATATCTTATTTGGTATATTTGAAAAAAAATAACCAAAGTAAATGAAATTAAAGTGTCCTATGAGCTTTGAAATGGTGTTGAAGATAGCTCATCTTGTGCAACTGTGAAAAGTATCTACGAAGAAGATAATTGCAGCAGAGGAAGATATTGCAATCAAAATATTCTCCAACAATTTAGAGTTGCTTGTAGATATTTTGAAGTTGCTAATAAAGTTAAGTCTTGTAACATTATACAAGTCCATAAAATAGTGAGTCAAGTATTTATTTTTTTTCTTTCAGGTGTTTTTGTTCCCTTTTTTTTTTTCCTTTTTGCAAACTTCATCTGCCAGCAAGTTGATTTTCAAGTAGATTTTTTCCAATTGTGCCTCAAAGAGGTTTTTGCATTTGGATTATTTTTTCCTTCTCAAGTGACATTAGCCAGAACCTTGGTTTTCTAATATCATAAGGTCTAGTAATGCCTGAGACAGGATTTTATCACTAGATGTTTTATTGTTTTTTTTGTTTTTCCTTTTTTTTAAGAAGAATGAAAGAAATCAAGAGGAAGTAGGTGTCAGTGGTGAGACCGCCTTACTTACAACCTCCTTACTTCTTGGAATAACTCCTCCTTTGATATTGGTTTCTGGTACAACCTAAATCGATGGCCATTGACCATGATGGAAGTTCTTTCCTTGGTTATTTCCTCCTTAATTGTACACAACTCTACAGAACCATTATCATAGATAGTGTCTATATCGTATGGCCCTATCTAGTAGGTGCAAAATTTACCTTTGAAATCCTTGTACCTAGAGTCAAACAAGAGATCCCATTTGCCTTCTTTGAATTTCTTATTCTTGATGAATCTATCATGCCACCTAGCTCTATGTTATTGGAAAAAAGAGGTTTGTTGTAGGGCGGCTTAACGGATCTCATCAAGTTCGTTAATCTGACTCAACCAATGATGTTGTGCTCCGAGATATCCAAACCTACTTGCAATGTAGTTCTCAATGTCTTAACTTCAAATTCTATTGGAAGAACAACATGCTTACCATACACAAGTTCGTATGGAATGAAGCCGATGGATTTTCTCCAGGTGGTTTGATGAGCCCATAGGGCTTCTGGAAGCCTATCAAACTAGTCCATGTGATGGTGTTGTAATTTTTTGGTCAGGATGGCCTCCAGAACCTTGTTTGTGACTTCCACTTGTCCATTTTCTTGTGAGTCCTATGGAAAGAATGTCTGGTACTTGATCTTAAATTGTTGAGTGATAGACCAAATAAGTTGATATGTGAACTAGGTTCCCTAGTTGGTGACAATATCTTGAGGAACCCCAAAGAGAACAAAAATTTCCTCATAGAGAAAGTCAGCCACAATGCGCTCAGTGGCTTTATGCAGAGCCTTGGCCTCAACCCACATGGTTACGTAGTCAGTGCACACCATGATGTACAAATTTTTTCTCGAAGGTATATTGATTGGTCCCACGAAGTCGAGAGCCCATTTCTCAAATGGATCTACCAAGAAATGAGGTTGCAGTGGAATTTTGTCGGATTGTATTGGTCAACCCATTCGTTGATAATTTTCACAGCTTCTAACATAATTATTGGCATCCCAAAATATGGTAGGACAATAGTATCCTAGATGCAGTTTCTTGTTTTTAGTTCGTTTATTAATGAATTTCCTCCACAAGGTTCATCATGGAAAGCTTTGAGGATGTCATAGATCGCATCCTCTTGAACACAATGTCGAATAACAATATCTAGCCTTGTGCAAAATATATGACCTTGGATCCATGATTACATAGCACTTTGTCTGATGAACTTTTGACGTTCATTTGGTGACAAGTGTTGTGAAAGCTTCCCTGCCGTGAAATAGTTAGCAATGTTTACAACCAGGGCATGTTACTAGATAGAGAAAATAAATGTTCATCTGGGAAGATATCTTCTACAGGAGAAATATCCACCTCATTAGTGAGCCTGAAAAGGAAGTCAGCGAAAACATTTTCCTTCTCATATTTATCGAGGATTGTAATGTCAAACTCCTACAACAAGAGAAACCATCTAGTCACCATGTCGTTAGTAACAAGTTTGTTCATGAGATAACGAATAGCAGAGTGATATGTATGTATAAACATAGGGTACCCAATAATATAATGATGGAATTCATTAATTGCATGCATGACAGCAAGAAAAACAAAATAGTTACCATATAGTTATTCTCAGTTGGATTGAGGTTCTTACTGATAGTAAATGGCATAGGTATTTTTCTCTTCTTTCTGCCCCAATAGAGCTCTAAAGGATATGTCTGAAGCATATGTAGAGATGTGAAATGGAAAAGACTATTTTGGGCCCTATAGTACTAGTGCAGTTAAGAGCTTATCCTTTAAAGTTTCAAAAGTAATCTGGCATTGAATAATCTAATTGAATTTTGCAACTTTCAAGAGTAGTTGGAATAATGGTGATGATATTTTGGTGAAATTTTCGATAAACTTATAATATCACACATTTCCTAAAAAACTACGGACATTCTTTTGAGTTGGTGGGACTGGGAGCTTCAATATCACTTTGATATTTGTAGGGTCTACCTTGATACCCATAGGTGATATGTGATGGCCCAGGACAATGCCCTTGGTAAGAAGCATGTGACATTTTTTGTTGTTGAGGGAAATTTTAGTATCCTGGTATCTAACTAAAACATTTTCAAGGTTATCCAAGGCTTCCTTGAAGGTGTCCCAGTAAACCGTGAAATCATCCATGTATATTTCAACACATTCATGGATCAAGTCTAAAAATATCCCTAGTAAAATTAACCCTCTAGAAAGTGGCAGGGGCATTGCACAATCCAAATGAAAAGACTTTATATACATAAGTTCCCTAGGGACATGTAAAATTAGTCTTTTCCTAGTCTCCAAGGGAAATCTAGATTTGGTTATACCCACTAAATCTGTCAAGAAAAGAGAAATGTTTATTGTCTGCCAAGGTATCTAGGACTTGATCGATGAATGGTAGGGGGAAATACTCTTTTAGAGTGGTCCTTTTTAATTCCTATAGGAAATACACACACTCTATTTCACATTCTTCTTTGAAACTATCACCAAGGGTGAGACCCACTTGCTATTAGAAATAAAATAGATAAAGTTCACATTAAGTAACTTTTGTAGTTACTCCTTCACTGTTTCCCTCAAAGTTGGATTCATTCTTCATTGAGGCTACGTGATAGCTCAGGCATCTTCCTTTATGTATATATGATGGCTGCATAAACTAAGATGGATTCCTTTCATGTCAATGTAATCCCAGGCAAATGCACTACTATACTATTGTAACACTTTGATAAGTTGATCTCACTGAGAGGTTTCTAGTTTGGAGTTTACATTCAAAGTTTTCCCAGGGTGGATCTCAACTAGTGTACTATGATTTTCAGAGAGGGTATCCAAAGGGATTATTGGGTCAAATTGTTGTGCCAGTTCCTGTAATGAGCATTTTTCCTGAGAATGCTCTTTCATAATGTATCTTAGGGAGGGGTGTACTGAATTATGACTTGGATATGTCATGAATCTACAAATAAGGTCATATTTGGTATCTCTCCCAAGGAATGAGTCTTGTTCCAATGCTAGAACAAGTTGGATGGCTTCATCATCACTATCCTCTATCCAGGAAGGTGTTTCTAAGTCAAAGGAAGGCTTAGAAGGAGGGTAGAGGCTGAGATTTTTGGTGGAATTCCCATGGGAAATTTACATATCTCTCGACCTACAACCAATGTAAGCATCTGCAGTGGCCAGCCCGGGTGCGCCCAATATCAGTGGGTATCCACCCAGGTTGGACTTTGGTTGCGAGATCACAAAATATATCGGGTATTCTCATGAATCAACAGAGACCATCATATCATCCACTATACCCTCTGGATTAATGGTAGATCTATTATCATGTTGAAGAACAATAGGGGTTGGTCATAGGTTGGACAATCAAATTTTATCCATAGTCTTTTTTTTCATTACATTAATATCAACCCCTAAATCATTTTTTTTCATTACATTAATAACATCCCCCAGATCAATCAAAGTGTTGGGAACGGGGGGGTATTATTGATATAGACGTTGACGATAGGACTCCCTGGGTCTACATATTTGGTCATGAATATTCTTCCTAACATTAAGTATGCTAGCTTCCTAATGGCATGAATAGTTGGAGGGGCATTCTTTTTTCTTCCTGGATTCCTTAAACATAGCTCTCGAACATCCTTAGCATAAATTGGAACATCTTTAATTGCTTGCAACAAAGGGATTTTGACACATACATTCTTAAGTTCCCCCAAAAGAACAAATTCAGGTTGTACATGAGGTTTGTCTATAAATAATATCTTTGGGTAAGGAGGAATTGAAATAGGTCTAGAGGGTTATAGCTGATTGGAATTCTCTAAGGCGGGTGTTATAAGAAAAATTTTCCATTGGGACAGATCTAACCTATCCAACTGTGAAGCCGGCTACAACCTCTTTGATAGCTCGGCACGCGATATGGTCCTTCACTTGAGGTGGTAAAGAAGGGGGAAAATGAGAGGTGAAAGACTTACGAGAAGTATGTTTTAGGACCACCCACCCTGGGTGTTTCCCTCCTTCAGCTTCCTGGATGGCAAAAATGTCTTGGGGGTGGAAATTATGGACAATGGGATGAAAATAAGTTTGCTAATTTTTAGGACAACAAACTAAAAAAAGAGAACAACGAGTTTTTCTCTCCCTTAAAGCCTTGGAAAATGGCCCGGAATAGGTTCCCGAGGTAAACTAGGGTCCTGGGAAATAGACCAGTGGATGCCTCAAGTGAAAAAAGTGAAAAAATAAGAGTGAAAAGTGAGTTTAAAAACTACATCCAAGTCTTTTCAGATAGTTGTAAATTTCGAACATCAACTTGTTCAAGGCCTTAAAGGCAGGGAAACAAGCCCATAATGGCTTGGTACTCCCCAAGGTGACCCAGGAAGTGATGCCGAAAAATTTTTAAATCAAAAGGGGGTTTGTAAATCAAGTGGGTTACAACTATGTGCAGGGGGGTATTTATTGCTGAAATTTATGTTCATGGATGAAGGGTCGACTGACAAAAGGTTTGACTTTAAAATGTATTTTATTGGTCAATTTTTAGTTATTAATACATGCATTGGCCACCACACCATTTTAAAGGTTATCCCAATCAGGAAAACACCTATTATCCTAGAACTGTACCGACCAATATAAGAAGAATAATCTTAGTAGACCACAGTGGTTAGGTTGAAGAGTTCCCCATGCAGTTCAAAGAAGCTAGGATTAGTCACTTCTCGTCACTCGCGCTTTTGGGATATTAAATTTGCTTGGATGGAAGAAGGATACCTTCAAAAAGGAAGAGGCCCAGGACCCCCCCAAAGGAAGTTTTAGTTGAGCATACCCAAGTAGTGTAGTATCCCAACCAAGCTGAGATATTCAACTCCTTGATCGTGTGGTACTAAGGAAATACCAGTCAATTTATACTAACTAGACAACTTATGAGGGGCTCATGATGAAGACTCCTTGGCTTTGACACTTAGTATTCTATGAAATTGAAATTGCTTGAAATAAAGAACTAGGCCATCCACATGGCGAGGTCACGTCTTGCTTTCGCATGCATTTCTCCTGGTCGACAAAAATTTGAAAATAGATGAAAAATAAGCATTAAAAAAAATATTGTGGAGATATTATGGATCAGAAAATTTAAATTATCAAAATACCACCTAAAAAGGGACGGGGGTGCTACCGGTAGCACCATTTTTAAAAACAAGGTAAAAAATGTGACCCCTGAAAAAATGAGAACTCGACAAAGTTCTCGTTAAGTTGGTAATATTGTTCAAGGTGAAAATGAGTGTGAATGGGTGGATTTACCGATCCGATATGATGTTTTTTATTCATTGTCCTACTGGCCCCTTCACCTCAAATAGGTCTTTAGATGGTCCCCAACCACTTAAGATAAGCATAATAGGTGACCGGATTGTATCCTTGCAGGCAAACAACGAAATTTTAGTTATTTTTTATGAAAAAAATGAAATAGAGCAAACCAAAATTTACACATAAAATTTAGATAACAGCCAACTATGATGGTTGTCCTGAGGGGAGAAATTGACCAAAATGGTCAATTTTCCTATTTGGGACAGCAAAGTTAATAGCAGAAAATCATAACAAAAATTTACATGAAAAACTAAAACAAGCAAGCAAGTATAAACATTCAGCTAAGGGGCTTATTTAAGGGTGTTCCTAAGGGGGGCTAGGAATCCCGACCACTAAGGCTGAAAATAGTTGAATACTTCAGGAAATATGCACTACAACACATCAAACAAGTTAAACAAGGCTATTAGTAAATGAAAGCAAGTAAGTTAAACCCAAGGAAGCAACAACAAACACCTAGCTAACCAATCCCTCCTGGAGATGGCGAAGATAACAAGTACTTACTACTACCCCTCAACCCTTAACCAACAAGTGACATGCCCAACAACCAAAATTTAACAAGTATCACACATACAAAGAGTTTTTTAGAAAAATTCAACAGAGCTTTGGTATTATATTCATCCACCACCCTTTGTACAATGACATCCCTATTGTTTATAAATAAGAGGTGAAGGCTTAGGGTTATGTCACAAGACACTTGTCACATCTGGAAAAGTGACAAGTGGACCAACCCTTAAAGTGTTTCTTCTCTTAATCAAAAAGTAAACCTATCCAAAACGGATCTTATCCAAAGAGAATCAAATCAGATTTGATTTGACCCTTTAATTACATTGTTTTACAAGCTAAAGTAAATCCTTCGAGACCAAACTATTACAAAAAGGTAATTTTCATAAAATGACAAAATTTAGTATACCACGTCATCATTTGTCTTAGGATTTGTGCCATCCCAAAGACTCTTTGGTTTTTACCATGTTTTGTAGTTGCAGATGAAGTGAACTAGGACAAATCCTGGCCATCCATGGTTGTCGGATTCACGGAGATGAAGCCCCAAGGTGTGGGGAAATTGAAGAACTTCTTAGGAGGGAAAGGCACCTTTGGGATTGGTCACTGTATGTAAGGAAATTACTAATTTTCAGGAACTTTTCAGCCCTAATTATACCCCCATTTGCGTCCTATAAGTTTCCCTGTGAGTTGACCGAAGCATGGCTTTGATTTGGGCCTTTTCCGGTGAAGGGACCCCTTGGGCATGAACCTTGTGAGGTTTTTCCCCTATACCAAACAACTAAAAAGAAGATTTTTTATGTTTCCATTATGTATATTTTTTTTCTACCTTTCCGCTACCTTTCGTTTGACACAGATCTTACTCTGGATGAGCAAGATATGGCCCCGAAAAGGTACGAGAGAAGGAGTTGGTCGAGAGATTGATCAGGGAAAAAATGAAATTGAGGAAAATTGTGTGTTGGACACCAGAATTGATAGGATGCTACAGGCTTGCATACTTGTATCTGAAATGGGTTTTCCTCGTTTGGCCCAATTTGGCTTCAGAGGCCCCCAATTAGGTCTCCTTCTGGCGCGTGTTTTTGGGCCAATTACGAGCCCCTGTTACTCTGGGACATGCCACTAAAATTCTGGTATGAATTTGAGGGGGTTAATTCCATGGCTACATTCTTGAATTTTCCCTAGTCTTTTTTACTATTTACGGGGGAAATTCATCCTTCGTATGGCGAAGTTATGGCATTAAAAATCCTAGTGACCCTGGGGGAAATTAATTTTTTTATTGTATAGTTTAAACATATATACAAAATTTATTAAAATGTTTTGGTTTTATTATAATATTTAATAATAATTTCATTATATATATATACCATAAAATAAAACTAAATTAAAAATAAATAATAAAATTAAAAAAATTAAAAAAAAAAATTTACAATATATAAAAATTATATAATAAAACTAAAATTTAAATTAAGCTAACCCCTCCTCCGGCGCCTCTATTCGCCCATACGACCATCCTGGAACCCCTTCCCAAAAACTCATAGGTCGGTCGAGAGGTGGACTGCGTAGAGGTGGTGGGTTTAGAGAGCGGAGGAGGGGAGGATTGGGGGAAGAGGATTGTGCGTGCGGTTGTGAAGTGGAGGGACTGGTAATGGAGGAGGGTGGAGGGAGGTTGTGGGGAGGAGGAGTAAGAAGGGAAGAGAAAGATTTTGTTGGTAAGTGGAGAGGAGGAGGGGGGTGTGAGGTGGAGGGAGCCCGTGGGGAGGAGGGAATGGATATGGAAGGGGGGAGTGTGATACTCAGGGAGTAGGGGGATATGGGGATAGGGGTTTGGCAGTGTGTAGGGAGGTGAGTGTGTGCACGGGTTTGTGAGGTGTAGAGATCCTACAGAGGAGACGGATAAAGGAGTACTTGTTGCATGTGAGGGTATGGATCATATGGAGGAGGGTGTGCACGCAGGGTATGGAGGAATGGAGGGAGCTTGCAGGGGAGGAGGATAAGGGAGTAGTTGTTACACGCAAGGGTATGGATCGTATGGAGGAGGGTGTGTGTGTTGGTGTAAATATATGTTTAGTATATTGCACTCATTTATATATCAATCTGGGATTCGTAATCAATAGAGTTGTTACACTGTATGTGACGAAAATAGGTAATCTATCTATGTATGTTGTATCTATCTCAATCAAGAAACAATCAATAACAAAATACTTTGTTTTTTGAATATTTGAACACTATTCTTCACACAAATTCAAACTAGAAGATAAATCTCATAGTAAAAATCTAAAGAAAACACTCGGTTGGAAAAGGTTCTTGCTCAGATATTAAGTTTTTTCATTATAGGCTCATGAAATAGAAAGATGAACTGAGACCCTGCTTCTTGTAGCAATTGAATTCACAGAACAATTGACAATTCACTCTATTTACTCTTGGAAAGAAACCAATCATGACCTAATCAATTCCAATCAAAACTTCCTTCCTCAATACAGGAGAAATTCAATATGATTGAAAGACTTCATTACTGATGCATGAAGGGTGAGAGATGAAGTCTAATTGTTCATGTACCTACTGAGGACAACGCAATTACTAAGACTTCCAAATTCAGAAAAATAGCAATTTCTTATATAACAATCCCAAACATCTACCCAACTTTTGTTGACTAAATATCACCCTGCAGAAACAGAAATAGAATCACCTACTATGCTTAATGTATATATGTTCATTCACACTGATCCAAAATCAACAGGTATCTATTTAGAGATCTACGTTGTACTTAGGAAAGTTCATGCATTCATAATTATTTGCAATACACAATTATTTGATTTTCACACTCACACACAATTAACTTATGTCCACACATAAACATATACATGGAGACTGACCTTGGTTGGGGCGGTGGGCCCTTGCTGAACCAATAAGGTAGCTATAAAGAAGCAGAATAGATACTTTACTCACATCCATGAATTACAAAACCTAGCATTTGTATTCTTTCAATTAAACGAGTGAATAAGTAATTCAACATTCAATTTCCAGCATAACGGTGTATATTATCTATATCGATCATCTACACAACATCCCTTTTAAAGAAGTTCGGTCGTTACAATCAAAGTCTAAAGATAATCAGAATTTTTACAAAATATTACAATTGGTGAACATAGCGTATCTCAAGGAATGGACTTCATCCTCATGACATGAAGTGCATGAGTGATGAAGTCTATCGCGGTCTTCAAACGAACCAAGGATGCTTCCATCCAACCAATTTCTTGGAGCCATTATTAGTGTACTCATTCAAAACATCAATTATGTAGAAGTGGGTTTAGTATCGGACTAACATAGTAACAGATCTTGCTACTGGATCAGAGGCGGAGTACCGGAATAGAACAGTTAGAATGTTGCAATACTGGACCAGGGGAAGTACCAGACGAATCCTGAAGATGAGTATCAGATGAGATAAATCCTTGTCATGAAAGCTGCTAAAAGTAATCAAAGTAATTAGAATCATAAACAACAATCATTTAGTCCCAATTAATTAAGAAATCAAACAAATCATGTTTTTAACATGGTTTATCTCATTATGCATATGAATAAGGTCACAAGGTAGGTTTGTGGAAGAAATAGGAAAAATATGCATATGTCAGAGGTAAAATTGACCAAGATAGAAGATAATATAAGGTAATAGGGGTGTCAAAACAGAGGCCCAACATTTTCCCCCATTCTTAAGTCATTGCATGTCCTCATGCAAAAAATGTTGAAACTGGTACTCAAAATTTTGCAAAACTGAAACTGTCTTCCACCCTGGTTGAATATCATTTGTCTGGCTGTAGAATGTTGAAACTAGAGACCTCACCCTTAATCTCCTTCTTAATAACCCTAGTGTATTGGATCAAACGCAGAACTTTGTTAAGCTTAATATAAACTCCTTCTTGCTCATCATGTAGTCTATGATTGTGCTCCTTTAATTTAACATTTTCCTGTTTAATATGTCTATCCAAAAGTTTATGTTCCTCTACTTCCTTCTTTAACTTCTCATTTTTTTTTGTAAGCTTCCCAACCTTTAATACTAATTGTTGCTTGGTCAAGGAACTGACAAGATCAGATATGGTTTCTTTCTCAACTATCTCTTCTCGAGCTTCCACCTCTTTTCTCAAATCCTTTAAATTATCTGTCACCAGTTCCTCGGTCTCATTAATCGTTTCCTCATAGAAATCTTCTTGCTCCATAGAAGTCAGGATGTCAATTGCTTCCTTGGGAAAAGAAGAAATAGATGGAATGGTGATATGTTTATCCATGATTCTTATAGTTCTTCGTACAGGATGTGAGGCTTCCTCAGGTTTACTGACAGGAGTGGAATTTTCTTCAAACAAATTTCTCTTCTTTGTTTTAGTAGCAGATGTAGGTATTGGGACCTGTTTCTCCTGTACAGATTTTTTTTCACCCTAGAGGACTGATGTGTAGGTTATGGAGTTTTCTCTTGCTGAACACTCCTCATTTTCACTCTGGAGGACCGAGGTGTAGGCTCTAGAATTTGTTCTTATGGCACATCATTCTTTTGAAACTTCCTCCTACTTTGAATATTTATTTCATGGGCCCTCTCTAACTTGATAACTAGATCCAATGAAAATTCAATAGTTTCCTCAGGAGCACTATCTGAGAGTTCACCTTGCCCAGAGTTCTTTCTTTGTTGTCTCTTACTGCGTGGTAATTTATTTTTAGGGACCATGGTTGGACTTGGTTTCTGAGATTGGGAGGTCTTATTTTTCCTGGATGCAGTAGGCTCCTCTATCACAACAAACTTACCCTTGTCCAATTTATCAACAGGTTGGGATGAACTAGGTATAACAACAGCTTCTTCATTTCCTAACTTCTTCCCTTTTCTTTTCCTTTCCCTTGTCTTTCTACTAAACCCTTCACTGCATGCCTTTGTTTCATGTTCTTCTATAGATTTAGAAATTCCCTCTTGAGCAAAATTTTGTTGAAGGAGTTGTTTCCAACTACTGCCTTGTTTTCTCAATGCATGGACAACCAATAATTTCACTAAGCCATGGTGATAGATACTAGGTTTGGGTTTCTTAGATGTTGATCTAACTCCCCTAACCATTTTGTTTAGACTCATCCGGAGGAAATGGGGAAAGTCAATTTGTGGCCCACCTTCAAAGTGCAACAAAAGTTTTAAATGATATAGGAAGGTCATGGAATACCTCCCTTCACAAGTGAGAAACCTCTGCAGGTTGATGAGAATTGTCCAGTACTCTTCCTTAATACAGCTTTGAGGAATACCTTTGGTCCAGTCGGGATCCTGATGCTTTGGCCTTAGAAACTTTTGACACAGTTTTTTGTCAATGGTAACGCCCTTGAAATATTTCTCTCCGGAGGAAGGAAAGAATGTAGCTTCCGGTATGGTGGCCTCTGTAATTGTTAATTTCATCTCCCTAAACTGGACACTCTCTTCATCATAGGTCCTAGAAAAAGCAGAGAATACCCCCTTGTGATAGCCTTTGAATTTTTCCAAAAACGGAACCTAGTCAACCTGCTCAAATTTTCCTTTGCAAGCTTGGTATTCCTACATCTCCCTATATAATTGGAACACTGGTTTGTGTCTATCAATCCCCATGCTAGCTCCAAAGAAAGTCTACCAGCGTATATGGCCACAGGACAAAGAACGAGGGTTTAGTACTGGAACAGAGCAGCACGCGATAGAGTATCGGAAGGGGATAGAGTGTGAAGACAGTATGAAGGGACAAAGCACAGTGTGAATGGAGATTGTATGACAAAATAATGGGTAAATAATGCTCATATGGATGGTGAGGCCATCTAGAGGAGTGTTTATAAGTTGGAATTCATATTACAACAGTCAAATTAGTGGTAATGATGACGAGGTAAGGTAACTCGTATCCATGAATAACTTAAAAGGAGGTTTACGTTAGATCGTGTTCACTGTAATGTTGGGCAATGATTATAGGAGATATGGTCGGTGTGACCAAAATTCATAGTTATGCAATCATTTGACGTCATCGTGACCAGAAAAGAATCATGGATTTGACATGAATTAAGACGTGGTTTAAATAAATCATTCACACAGTGTGATGTTGGATCATGGCACTATGATGTTTCTTCACCTATGAATAGAGGTATTTGACCAGAGTGTTTGAGAATGGAATTAGTATTGTTAAAGGTATAATTACTTCGTACTCTCGACATATTATGACTAGCCCATCAAAATCTTTGAGTGCATATGAATGATTTCTTTAACAGGAAATACCCTCAAGATTTCAGAAGGTTGTGGTAGGGAATTTGTGACAATTGAGGAAAGGAGGATGCATGAGAGTAACCACACGTCTAGTACACAATTAGTATGATTATTTAATAAAATGGGATAAAATAGTGAGCTTATACCTCTTATTACCGGAAACATTTGTATCAAGCAGAAAAGCTTTGAGTATACAATAAGAGATACCATGCTTCATTATCAGTACCAGACCACAGCTTAGTACTGGACCACTGCTTTAAAAAAAATTGTAGTATCGGACCAACACAGGCCTTCTCCCTCAGTACTGGATGAACACAGAGGTGAATAATGTTGCAGTATTGGAACAACATAGAGACTTGCCCAGTACCAGATATATTTGCAGTACCGGAACAACACATAGATATTATCTAGTACCGGATCACCACAAAATTTTATTTCGGTACTCAATGAAAATTCGATAAGTTACTTGGTGGCGTATTCTATAGACTGGAACTTTGTAGGCTGCATTTTGTAGTGATTACTGGCATCTAGTGTTTCTTAGGGAGGAGAACTTGTAAATTTATTATGTTGCAGGACCATATAGGTAAAACAACAAACAACACATTGGTACATAAAACTCTGAAATTGTAGCGGAAGTAAAAATGAGGCAAAAGAATTCAATGAATGGGCTCCAAGCTCTGTAACAAGAAGGTACTTTGTATTTGGACAACCTTATGTTGAGATTCAGAATCCTCCTCTTTTTGGAACCAAGTTGATCATTGTTTATGTTGCCACTTCCATTTTATTATAAAAATAACCCTAACTACTACTATTTTGTGGATTTTTATCGAGCCCGGATTAGTTAATGCTCGTCGGTGTTTTCAGTTTTAAGGAGACTGAAAAACTTAAAGAAAACTCCATCTATTGTCCCGTGGATTTTTCTCGAGCCTGGTCCAATTCCAGCTCGCCGGTTTTTTCAATTTTTAGGAGTCTGAAAAACTTAAAGAAAACTCCATCTACTGTCCCGTGGATTTTTCTCGAGCCCGGGCCAGTTCTTTCTTGTTGGTGTTTTCAATTTTTAGGAGTCTGAAAAACTTATATAAAACTCCATTTATCTCCTTTTCCATAAATTACCTAGCATGGTTGGAGAAAGGGATAAACCTACATCTAGCAGATGTCCTCCTTATTCATTTATCTACATGAGAACACAATAAACTTTTTTTTTTTGTTAGTAACACCAAAATTTCTATCTAATGACACACATGTTTACAGATATGTACAGAGACAAATTAATTCACACAACAAACTTATTGTGGTGGATCAACAGGAGGAGAAATCCCCTTGCTTACCAATTGTATTTCAGAATTTTGAACAACATGTATGATAAAATCCTCTTTGGATAGAGGCTTATGATAAACCTTCAATCGATGTCCATTCACGACAAAGGACATCTAATTCTCATCAATAGTATTTATCTTAACTGAACCATTGTTGTAAACTGTATCAACTTCATAGGGTCCCAACCATCTAGTATATAATTTACCTTTAAAATTCTTGAACCTACTATCATACAGTAGGGCCCAATCACCTGACTAAAAATACTTTTTCTTGATGTACTTATCATGCCATTTTGACCTCTGTTCTTGTATAAGGGTAGTCCTTTGAAGAGCATATTTTTTTATCTCATCAAGCTCATTCAACTGTAGTATCCTCTATTTTTTAGATTCATCCAAATCCATCCTTAATTGCATGGCAGTCCTGAAGGTTTTCATTTGAAATTCTATGGGAAGCAGCACCTGCTTCCCATATACCAACTCATAAGGTGTATGGCCTGTTGTGTTTCTCTAAGTTGTTCTATAGGCCCATAAGGCCTCGGGAAACCTATCAACCTAGTCTTTATGATGTAGTTGAACAGTCTTGGTAAGAATAGATTCTACAAACTTGTTAGTTGATTCCACCTACCCATTTGCTTGAGGTTGATAAGGTGAATATTTTCTATGTTTAATTTTATACTGTTCAGTAATAGCTTTGACCAAATTGGAGGTGAATTGGGTTCCTTGGTCAGTTACTATTTCTCGAGGCAGGCCAAAGAAAGTAAAGATTTCTTCAAAAAGAAAATATACAACAGATTATTCACTAGTAGAATATAAAGCTTTGGCTTCCACCCATTTGGTCACATAATCTGTGTAGACCAGGATGTACTTCTTCCTTCGAGACATAGGGTTAATGGGTCCTACAAAATCCAAATCCCATTTCTCAAAAGGTTCAATTACTACCTAAGATTGGAGAGGCATCTCATCAACTGCAGTAGGTTTTCCCATCCTCTAACAATCATCACAGTTGGCCACATACTTCTTTGCGTCCTTGAAAATAGTTGGCCAATAGTAGTTGGATTGTAATGTCTTGTATGTTGTTCTTTTATCAGCAAAATGGCCTCCACATGGACCATCATGACATTCTTTGAATATGTCATGCATCTCATCCTTTCGAACACACCTTTTGATTACCAAATCAAGCCCATTACGGTATAAGCAATCATCATGCCACATGTAATTGGCACTCAGCTGGATAATTCTCTTTTTTTCTCAGGAGGACAGATTATGAGGTAGCTTTTCTCTTACAAGATAGTTGGCCACATCTAAATACCAAGTAATGTAAGTAGAAATATAAAACATATAGATTCTCATCTGGAAAATTGGCATCTACCGGTGCATTATCACATGTATGAATGAGTCTAGACAAGAAATCAGCAACTAAATTATCTCTTCCAGATCTATCAATGATGGTGATATTGAATTCTTGCAGTCATAACATCCATCTAGTCACTCTAGAATTTGTAATAGGTTTGTTCATCAAAAATCTGATGGTTGAGTGGTTTGTATGTACAAAAAATTCATACCCTATTATGTAGTGTCTGAACTTATTAATGGCATGTACTACTGACAAGAATTATTTTTCAGTGACAGTGTATATATCATATGGAACCTAGCCTTCCCTTTGTCCTAAAACATCCCCCAAAGTTGTATATGAGGAATCTATGCAGATATGAAAAGGAAGAGACCAATTTGGTCCTATTAAAACAGGGGCACTTTAAAGCCTTTTTTTTTTAATTTCAAAAGAAATCTGACATTGTTCATCCCAACGGAATTCAGCTTATTTTGCTAACAGATTGAACAGTGGGGTAGCTAGGTTTGTAAAATTCTGAATGAACCTCATATAGTAACCAACATGCCATAAAAAGCTTCTAACTTCTTTTTGTGAGCTAGGGATTTTTATTTGAGAAATGATGTCAATCTTGGCAGGGTCTACCCTTATTCCAGTACTGGAGATGTGATGATCTAAAACAATTCCTTCAGTGAGCATCATTATGGATTTTTCATGACTGAGGGAAAGGTTGGTCTCTTTACACCTGATCAATACTTTCTCCAAATTGTCCAATGCTTGTTGGAAATAATCCATGTATACCGTGAATTCATCCATGTAGACTTCTACACAGTCATGGGTCAAATAAAAGAAAATGGCCAGGACATCCCTTTGAAAGGTGGAAGGGGCATTACACAAACCAAAAGGAAGAACCCTATAAACATAGGTACCCCATGGGAAATTAAATGTGGTTTTGTCCTAATCTTCTGGTGAAATTTGGATCTGATTGTAACCACTAAACCCATCCAAGAAAGAAAAATACATCTTCCCAGAAAAAGTGTCCAAGACCTTGTCTATGAAAGGAAAAGGAAAGTAATCCATGTAGGTAGCCTTGTTCAATTATAAAAAGTCCACAAAAATCCTCCATTTACAATTTTTCTTAGGGACAATAACTAATGGGGATACCCACTTGCTATCCAAAATAGGGTAAATAAAATTGGCATGCAGTAGTTTTTGGAGTTCTTCTTTCATTATGTCTTTTAAGGCTGGATTCATTCTTCTTTTGGGTTTCCTAACAAGTCTGATTTGGTCATTGGTGTAAATATTATGCATACAAGTGTCTGGGTGAATACATTTCATGTCAGAGTAATCCCATGCAAAAGCACCAGATTGTCCTTGAATCATTTGAATCAGTTTTTGTTGTTGATTTGTTTCTAAGCTAGCATTGATATACATGGATTTTCCAGGACTGATTTCAACAGTCTGGAAAGATGATTCTTTCCCTTCATCTATTTGTGAAATGGTGGACACTGTAGAGGTGGAGGGGTGCCAGATTTCCTGAAATTCATAGCTGAAGATATGTGTATATTCTGGAAAAAATTGAGGGTATTCAATGCATTCGGTATCAGCCAAAAACAAGCTTAAAATTTGTTCTTCGGTTTTCTCTTGAACTCCTTTTACTTTCTCGAGTGTTAACAAGGGTTGAGTGAAATCCTCCTCCCCATAGGGATTCTCCAACCAGAAAGGAACTTCAGTGGTTGGTTGGGCAGGAGGAAAGAGAATAAGTTTTTGACTTTGGATCCCATTGGAGATTGTCATATCTCCAAAGCAACAACTAATAAACACATCAGCAGTGGCCAACCGAGGTCATCCAAGCACCACTGAATTTCCTGGTTTGGAGGATTTAGGATGAATCACTAATAAATCCACAGGGTACTCCCAAGAGTCCAAAGTGACTATTACATCATCTAGACTTCCTGCTGAATTGATAACTGGTTTGTCTATTAATTCCAACAAAGTCTGTGTTGGTATTAGGTGATTTAGTTGCATCGTTTTCATGGTGTCAACCGGCATAACATTTATTGTTTCTCCTAGATAAATAAGTGTGTTTGTAAAATAAACACCATTAATCTCTATGGTCACTATTGGATTTCCTGTATCATTATATTTAGATGGAATTTTTGATATAAATTCTGATAATTGTCCAACCACCTATATAACAGGAGGCTCCTTCCTCTTCCTCCATGGATTTTTAATGAAAAGATCCCTTACAATATTAGCATAAACATCAATGTCCTTGATGGCTTGAAGTAGAGGAATATTTACACATATGTTTCTAAGTTCAGTCGCTAGATCATGCCCTAGAGGTACCTCAGATTTCTTCACAAGTAACCTTTTTGGATAAGGGGGAGGATTATTTTTTCGAGGTATTTATGATGGATGAGGAATGTGAGGAGGAATTTCCTATTGTACAGGGGTGTCTCTTTCTTCATCTGATTGGTTATCCATGTGATCTTCTTCTTCAACTTCTTGGTTATCTACATGTTCTTCTTATTGAATAACCACAGTAGGATTTGGTTTATTCAAAACCCTCCCTGATCTTAATTGAATTTCATTAAATGAAGTAGGAGTTATCACATAAGTGGGGAAGGTTTGTGCTTCAAGATTTTGTACAGGTTGTGTAAGTTTATTGTTTGGATTAGGAATGGGTTATGCAGGAATAGGGGTAGGTTGAGGAGGGTTTGGGATAGGTGCATCTTGCATTTGTTGCTTCATATTTGGGTTTATAGGCAATGTAAGTTGTTGTTGCAGTTGTGGAGGTGGAGATGGAGGGAGGCAGGTGGATTAAATCTCGATAGCAACTGAGAGATACTGGAAGGGTATTGTGGGTAAGTGGGAAAGGCTATTGGTTGAAAGGTAACATTCCCATGTGCAGGCCCCCTCCATCCTTGTTTCCAAGGATGTATTTGTGGTTGTTGAGGTGACCATTGAGGGTAAGGAATTGGAGGTACCCATTGTTGTTGTGAATATTGTGTGGTAGGATCTACAAACATATTAGGATTTTGTTGCCTCCATACCCTCTTAGGGGGATGTGATGTTTCTTGAGATTATCCATTAAGGATGGCTTGTATTCCAGGTAAGGAAGGACACTCTTCAGTAGGGTGATCCTCTGTACATATTCCACAAACATCAATGACATTAATGGCACATTCTTTTTCGGGATTCCTTTTCCTACACAGAGGACAGAAAATTGCCAAAGTAGTATTTTCTTCTTATTATTTTCTTTTGATTTTAATGGTATCAAGTTGGGTTTTGATGGTGTTGAGGATGTATGTTTTGAATTTTTCTATCAGATTCCCCAATTCTATCCTAGTAACACCTCCTGGTGTTGGTTTAGTAATTTTGTTTATAGGATCCCTCAAACTTTTTCAGGTTTTGGCTTGGCTGTGGGAATACCTTTTACAATATTATGCAATGTTTGCAAATGGTTTATGGTATACATCCCCAGAGCTCATAAGTTTTAATACTTCAATACATTCATCCCTTATACCCTTCAGAAAGATGGTCCTTATTGTGGTTGTGTCTAAGGAAATTGTTTTGTCTTTTGATAGTTGTATAGGAATCTTTCGAAGTAGTCTTCTATACTCTCTTCCTCAGATTGTTGCATTTTAAATATGCCATTCCTAGCATCTCTAGGTCTGCAATAATATTGATATTTCAAGAGGAAATTTTATTTCATACCATCCCAAGACAAGATACTATTTTCCCCTAGACTCATGAACCATCTCAATGTTGAATCTTTTAGTGTCGCTGGAAAGAGTTTTAATTTGTGTGCACTATCAGCATAATTATAACTTCTACATAGTATATTAAATTCAAAAAAAATGAATAAGGATATTATGTTGACATACCATGGAAGTGAGGTAGTGATCACAATGGAATATTCTTCATAGCAACATCTTTGGTGATGTCTAGTATCGGGAATCTGAATGTCTCTGTTTCATTAGCTGCATTTCCTTCCTCATTTTCCATATCTCCTAAAAACCTTCTATAAAGTGAAGGGGAGGTTTCGCCTATAGGTGGTGGTTCAATTTCTAGATTGGGAGGGATATTCACTTGTTCCAACACCTTATGTATTGCTCCAATTGCAGATTCGGCCTCTTCTACCACTACCTCTACCTCCTTTCCATCTCCTCCTTCTTCTTGGGTCGCCACTGTTTTCCTTGTTGCTTGTTGTGATATATTTTCAATCTGCATAGTAGCTTCATATTCAGGGCCTTT
>ML796263.1:61035-110632 GCA_009831015.1 Picea engelmannii | reverse complement strand
TTCTTGTTGTTTGGTTTTCTAAATTTTCTGGAATTTTGGAGGCAATAAATCTACCTTTAATATTCCTATGTCTACACATAAAAACAAGAAAATCTAATACTAATAAAACACAAACTTTTAACCACGGAAGGTAAGAGGACAACCTGATTTTGGAGCAACCCCACCAAAGTGGATGTGCAGGTTCTTACCTCTCGTCTTACTATCTTCTATGTGCCCTTAGGTTGTCCTTAAATCCAATCCAAGATCATCAAACCAATCAAACTCAAAACGCTACCTATTACCATTTACAACTCCCCGGCAACAATGCCAAAATGTTGGTGTAAATACATGTTTAGTATATTTCACTCATTTATATATCAATTAGTGATTCGTAATTAGTAGAGTTGTTACATTGTATGTGCCGAAAATAGGTTATCCATATATGTCTGTTGTATCTAGATCAATAAATAAACAATCGATAACAAAATACTTTGTTTTTGGAATATCTGAACACTATTCTTCACACAACTTCAAACTAGAAGATAAATCTCATAGTAAAAGTATCAAGAAAACACTCGGTTGGAAAAGGTTCTTGCTCAAATAGCAAGTATGTTCATTATAGGCTCATGAAATAAAAAGATGAACTGAGACCCTGCTTCCTATAGCAATTGAATTCACATAACAATTGACAATTCACTCTATTTACTCTTGGAAAGAAACCAATCATGACCTAATCAATTCCAATCAAAACTTCCTTCCTCAATACAAGAGATAGGCAATATGATTGAAAGAATTCAGTACTGATGCATGAAGGGTGAGAGATGAAGTCTAATTTTTCTTGTACCTACTAAGGACAACACAATTACTAAGACTTCCAAATTTAGAAAAATAACAATTGCTTATCTAACAATTCCAAACATCTACCCAACTTTTGTTGACTAAATATCACCCTGCAGAAACAGAAATAGAATCATCTACTATGCTTAATGTATATATGTTCATTCACACTGATCCAAAATCAACAGGTATCTATTTAGAGATCTACGTTGTACTTAGGAAAGTTCATGCATTCATAATCATTTGCAATACACAATTATTTGATTTTCACACTCACACACAATTAACTTATGTCCACACATAAACATATACAGGGAGACTTACCTTGGTTGGGGCGGTGGGCCCTTGCTGAACCAACAAGGTAGCTCTAAAGAAGTTACAGAATAGATACTTTACTCACATCCATGAATTGAAAAAACTAGCATTTGTATTCTTTCAATTAAATGAGTGAATCAGTAATTCAACATTCAATTTCCAGCATAACGGTGTATATTATCTATATCGATCATCTACACAGCACCCCTTTTAAAGAAGGTCAACCGTTACAATCAAAGTTTGAAGATAATCAACGAATTTTTACAAAATATTACAATTGGTGAACATAGTATATCTCAAGGAATGGACTTCATCCTCATGACACGAAGTGCACGAGTTATGAAGTCTATCATGGTCTTCAAACGAACTAAGGATGCTTCCAGCCAACCAATTTCTTGGAGCCATCATCAGTGTACTCATTCAAAACATCAATCATGTATAAGCAAGTTTAGTACCAGACTAACACAGTAACAGATCTTGGTACCGGATCAACGCAAAGTTGGTACCAGAATAGGCGAAGTACTGGAATAGAACAATTGGAATGTTAAAGTACCGGACAAATCTCGAAGATGATTATCAGATGAGATAAAGCCTTGTCATGAAAGTTCTTAAACTAATCAAAGTAATTAGAAGCATAAACAACAATCATTTAGTCCCAATTAATTAAGAAATCAAACAAATCATGTTTTTAACATGGTTTACCTCATTATGCATAAGAATAAGGTCACAAGGTAGGTTTGTGGAAAAAATAGGCAAAATATGCATATGTCAGAGGTAAAATTGACCAAGATAGAAGATAAGATAAGGTAATAGTGGTGTCAAAATGGAGACCCAATAGTGTGTGTGGGGTATGGAGGAATGGAGTGGTAGAATGGGAGGAGGTCGCATGGTAGGTGGTGGCACTCTTGTGGCCGACGGGTGGTCGGCCACCAAAATTTCAAAATTTGATTCTTTTTTTTTTTTTTTGATCAAAAGTGGGTTTGTTCTCATAGTTTGGGAGTGGGAGGTCTTGGGTTCAAAACCCCTCCCCTCCTTTTTTGATTTTTATCCATTTTTGGGGATTTTTTAGTGGGGAAAAAGGGAGGGGGTTGGGGTTCAAATCCCATGCCTACAAGTTAGAATGTACAGGCCTACAAATGGCCATTCAACTCAGAAAATTTCATTCTTTAAAGGGGCCTAGAGGTTTGGGCCTGGTGCCCAAGAGGGGTTTGAATCCCCTTCCCTTTGAATATTTGCACAAAAAATTAATGAACCATCCAAACCAACAGCCATACATCTAAGCTAACAACCACAGAGAGACATGAAACAGCTCTGAAATAATAATTTTAATGGCAGAAATAACTTTTTTAGTACAAAAATCCACCATTCGTTTGAATAACCCAGCAAAATTTTCCAGAAGTGGGACTGATGGTAGGTTACCTGTACTATGCTCTCTGATGTTTGTATGTGGTTATGGCTTGCTTCCATTGAACACATGCACCTATTGTCTGGAACCCCTCCACTTCCATTGAAAACCTTAGTTGCAGAGCCACCTCTCCCCTTGGCCAAAATGCCAAAATGACTTGAGAGAGGGGAGGAGGGTTTTGTATTTTTTGATTTTTTCAAAAATTTAATTTCTAAGTTTTTGCATGAAGGATGCGTGTCACCTTTCCCCTTTTCTAAATTTTCCTATTTTTTATTATTTTCTCGAAATTGATGCAAAGTCAAAGGTTGGCTTTTGACTTTTGACCATGACCTTGTTGACTTAACCAAAAAATGTTGCCAGATGAGACGGAGTCGGAATTGGGTGTCGAGCATTTCATTGGAAAGGTCTCGATGAGCTCGTCAAGAAAATGTGGTCACTAATATTAAATTATGCCACCTCACCCTTCAATTTTGGCCCAGAACAGTTATCGCTTAAAAGTCCTGACATGTTGGTGGGCCCACATGAAACCCAATCTTGCAAAAGGTGCCACATCGCCATATGATATCCAATCAAGAAAAATAAAGTATCGTAGGAAAGGTATCGATAATTAATTTGACAATATGACTATATATTTGTCTGTTGGTTCCATTAATGACTAATTTATCTGTCACGAAACCCCGCCAAAGAAGCTAGTTGGTCGCCTTTGCTTGAAATAGTTGACAAACTTGTGACATCTCTAACTGGGCCATCCGAGGTCAGAATGAGGAAAATTAAGAGCCGTTGGAAAGGTATCTAAGTCCATTACAGCATGGAATCATTGGATCTCTGATTTAAAACCCCTTAAAAACATTTTTTTAACCTTGAACCATTGCAACCAATATGGTGTCCAAAAGTGGTCATGAACTTGCGAAGGCTCATTCTCACCAACCGGGTATCGAAACAAAGTATGGGATATATTGTTGGAAAATTATAGCACTTCCCTACACTATCCTTCTGTTTGATTTTACTTTTAAAATAGAAATTTGAACATAATCATACCAGGAAGTCACAGTTGTTGGTTTTGGCCATTCGAGTGAAGCAAACTTTGTGTCCTCTGTAGGGGGGTCATATGGACTCGGAATTAGGCTCATGATAGATCGTTAGAAATATTTTCCTGATCCATACAAGATGGCAGTGTTTTATTTCCCAAAATTTTACCATAATTCATTTTATTCTTTTCAAAACGGGGCAACGATAAAATTTTCACAAACTGCATGCTTAGCTCCTTGACACGAGGCATTTCGATGTGGGAGGATTTCAGAACTCAAAAATTACCTCGGGAAGGCCTCCCCTGACGGGAAAATAACATGGTCCCATAACAAGATGAGCAAGGTCGGGATGGTCCCATTTAGGTACTATTTAAGATGTTGGTGGGCATAGTGATGATTGTGGTCGTTATACTGTTGCCCAATAGGCGATAGTAGGGTAAGGAAAACCATGACTTTGATTTCCATTTAACCTTACTATCCCTCAAATGATCCTAGAATCACTGACTCAACTGAATGCAACAACCCTAAACTAACTTGGAATGTTGTCAATTGACTTGACCTTGTTACCTGATACTCTCTAGTGCTTGATAAGTCTTTACATACTTAGATAAAAAACCATATGAAGGAAGCCAATTGATACTCTTTCAAGGGCAGAGGCCATAGTAACTATGACCCTCGCCATTGTCTTCGACTGGAACCATAGCACAAAGGGTTTCTTGTGGAGGAATGAAGGTGTTAAACACCATGTTGAGCCCAAAGTAGATTTATGGGTCAACAATGGATGGTTGAATTACGGGGGAATAATTATAATCATTTTGTTCATTAGTTTCTTCCTCGTCATCATGTTCAAGGATGATCGGGGATAAAAGATTCTTTTTCACTTTCCCCAAGCGTAGTTGAATTTCATCACACTCCATAAAGGATATTAAATAAGTTGGAAAAGGGGGTAGCTCGATGTTGCAGGTGGGTTGAGTTACTTTATTGTTCGTGTTAGGCATGGATTGGGAAGGAATAAAGATGTAAAATAAATTCCTAGCAAGCAAAACTATATTAAGGAAAATAGTAACACTACTAATGAGGATTTCTATCTGACAACTCCCCCACCCAATATTCCTCATGCAAAGAAAAAATGAAAGAAATGGATTAAAGTGTAGAAGAGAAAAGAAAAAATATCCAACAATATTAAGGGTGTTTTTGAAGAAAGAGGTCATCCATTTTCAAAGGATAAACCAGAACCAATGTCCCCTAATGATCAAATGTTTGTGGCCGCTATACATGATCAACAACACAGAAAGAAAGGATAGAACTCTTTGAGCAACCAGAGGACTCTAGAAATTCAAAGGGGGTATATGAGAAAGAGGTTGTCCACTTTTAAAGGATAAAACAAAACCAATGTCCCCTCGTGATCAAAGGGATGTGGCCAATAGAGGTGATCAACATGGGAAATAAAGGAGAGAACTCTTTGATCAATCAAAGGACTCTGGGAATTCAAAGCAAGTACACATGTATTAGCTCATTCTTAAGAAGTTAAGTTTTAGTTGTTGTTTGGAACCACAAAGCTTCACGTGATTCCATTTTTTAAACTACCCATAGATTAACACTTCATGATGAATGGGTTGCAAAAAAAAGGGGACTCCATCACAATGTAATTTGTGGTTGCAAAATTAGATTGGTGGACTCAAACCAATAAAAAAATCAACCAAAGTTGCATATAATCTCTTTTATACAAGCACTAAATATTTATTTTCCAAAATCATTATCCATTTGTATTTTTAACAATATTATTGTCATTTCCTATTTTGGTTGTAAAATACGACGTCAAAAAACCAAAAGGAAAATGCCATTTTTTATTATTGTAAAAATATATCTCCCTTGTATATAAGCTAGGAAATAAGATTTGGACATAAGATGATGGTCTAAAAATAGAATGGTCAAATAGTCAAACTCACCTATTGAGGTTTATTTATGTTAACTTTGGTTGCAACAATTAGTAACTAGATTTTCTCATCAAACTCTTTTTTTTACTTAGAATAGAGTGTGGGGAAACCCACTGGGCACTTCCCCTCATTTCGAGGATGGTACTCGGGGTAAACCAGATTTTGTAGAAAACCAAGGATTTTTTCGATAGCTTTCTCATTTAAGAGCTCAACATGTCACTTGCAGGAATTGAACCTAGGTGGGGGGGAAACAAACCTCAACAGAAACCACTCAGGCTAAACCCAATTGACATTTTCTCGTCAAACTCACCTCTTAAGGTTCATTTATATTAACTTTGGTTGCAATAATTAGTAACTAGATTTTCTATTGTTTGGTTCTTCTTCTTAGTAGTAATAAATTTCAAAACTATGGTTAGGTTTTTTTTCCTTGAGCTCTACACCATGTTCTCTACAATCTCTACACCCCTTAGTGGTGCTTTAATTTGTGTTGTAATTTAGCATGCAACTCTCACAATAAAGCATAACAATACATCACATAAGAAAACAATTAAACAAAAGTACATCTAGTCATTTTGACTATCTACCTCTTTCTAATAAACCACATCTCAAGGTCAAAGTTAAGTCCAAATCCACCATCAAAGTTCTGTATAATAAGAAGGGAAATTATCAAATTCTAAGCCTTGGTGGAAATGGTGATTGTAGACTCTTGTGGTAAATTTAGTATGACATACATTGAGAACTGAATTTTGTTGATAGTTCAAAGTATTAATATCTTTAACTAATATTTAAAAAGTTCAACCACGGATAAGTTTTTAGTTTGGAGTTTTAATAAAAATATTTGATTGAATTGTATCCATTACTCTCAAAATATAAATATCATATCGTTGCAACATAAATATAAGGGTAGAATTTGAAGGAAAGGCTCACCATAACAGCCAATTCTTAAGTTTTCCTATGAGGAGGGAAGAAATATATATCCCTACAAAAGGATAGTGAAAGATAGTAAAATGAACTTTGGCATCACAATACTAAACTTGTTCCCCTACATCCAATTCTCAAGTTTTCCTATTGGGAGGGAAAAAATACATATCCCTACGAAATGATAGTGAAACTGTTAAGTTTTGAGTTATTATTATGTTTCTTTTCAATTTACTAGATAACAATAGCATGGGTAGGATGATTGAGAGAAACACAATCACAAGATACACATCATTTATCCTAGGAAACCCTCATGGGGGAGAAAACCCAGCAAAAACTTCCTTAATATAGATTGCCAATACAATGCCAAGACAAAAGACCAAACACTAGAGAATATCCAACTTCATAAATCTCCAAACTTGCGCACTAAGTGAGTGACTTGAGTGAGTGAACAAATGAGGAATACTCCTCACTTATTTATACTAGCTGGAAGGCATTAGGGAGGTGTATCTTAATCAAGCAAGGTCGACCTCTTCACTTAGTGGTTATAACCACTTTAATGAGGCTCGGTGGCCGACTTGTTAATTAGCATGATATAATTAGGGTTTGACCAATCCACAAAAGGGGATTTGGTCATAGATAATCCCCTACATGATCAATCCACAAAAAGGGGATTGATCTATAAGTAAATGACTCAATAATAAATAGAATACTCTTTGCAGTTACAATATTTCAACACTCCCCCTTAACAAGAAGGGTATTCTATAGACACATCTCAATACAACATCATCAGGAGAGAGAGAGGGAAGAAACATCAACAACATATGGAACACTAACAGGCACATCTATAAATCATCAGAAGTTTTTCTCATCATCATCTTTCACAGCATGGAACTGGAGTAGCATCATCATAATCATCCTCATCAACATGAGGCTAAAGTAACATCATCATCATATTTAGTGTGAGGCTAAAGTAACATCATCATCATCTTTAGCATGAGGCTAAAGTAACATCATTATATTTAGCATGAAAGTTGAAATAACATCATCATCATCTTCAGCAAGAAGTTGAAGTGGCATCATCATCATCATCTTCAGCAAGGAGCTGAAGTATCAACATCAATAGCATGAAGCTAGAAATACAATATCACCAACACAAGGCTGGTATGACATCATCAATAGCACAAGGATGATACAACATCAACAACAACAACATCATCAGCACGAGGCTGATACATCATCAACAACAACATCATCATCACAGCATGAGGCTGGAGTAGCAACATCATCAGCACGAATGCTAAGATAACAACAACATCAGCACGAGGCTAGAAATCATCAACACGAAGCTGGAACATCATCAACATCAACACGAGGTTGGAATAACATCATCAACATCATATGCAATAGAATGACAGATCCAAAGGATCTTCCCATGAATCAAAATATTCCCTAGGATATAAAAATCCTAATGGAGCTACCACGTGGTACTCTGACAGACCCAAAGGATCTGCCCAGGAATCAAAATATTACCTAGGACATAAAATCCTAACGGAGCTACCACTATTGACCAAATCTATCATATACATGCACAAGTACACTGACAGACCATCATTTTGGACCTTTGGGATCTGTCCAAGGATGATCATCCCCCTAGGATATAAAATCCTAATTGAGCTACCCGCTATTAGTCAGGATACCATAGTATCATCAGCACTACTCCCCCTTTCGAGGGAGGTCCTTTCAGACTATACCAATCTTGTCTCGAAAGTGATCAAACTTTACATGAGACAGAGACTAGGTCAACAACCTGCTCATCTGTGCCAACATATTGGAGCTTTAGAGCTCCCCTCTGCATCATATCATGAATGAAGTGATATCGGATCTTTGTGTGCTTTGACTCATCATGGAACACATGGTTCTCCATCATCTTTATACAACTCTGATTATCTCATAAAATCACAATGGCTTCCATCTCTAGATCAAATAGATCTGTCAACAATATCTGAAGCCATATGGCTTCACAACTAGCAAAACATGTTGCAATGTATTCCGCTTCTACCGTGTTGAGAGAAATATTGGATTGCTTCCTTCTCTACCATGAATTCATGGCTTACCCCAGACTAAAATAACATCCCGAAGTGCTCTTTCTGTCAAAAACACTTCCAGCCCAATCTGAATCGATGTAACCAATCAGACTGAAGTCATGATCTCCATTATAACAGGGACCATATTCCAATGTACCCTTAAGGTATCTCATCAAATTTTTTGTAGCTACAAGGTGAAACAGTATGGGATCTACCAAATAATGACTCAAATGTGTTCAAAGAAAAACATATATTCGGCCTGGTATTTGTCAGATACATCAATGAACCAATGATTTGTCTGTACAGAGTAGCATCAACCAATTCTGATGAAGTATCTACCAGGGGCTTCAACTTTGTTTCCATGGGTGTGTTCATGGGTTTACATTCCAACATGTCAAATCTCTTCAATATTTCAAAAGTTTACTTCCCTTGGTTAAGTAATATCTTCTCTAGGCTCTGCCAAACCTCAAGACCTAAGATATAATGCATTAGGTCTTTCATCTCAAACTCTGTAGCGAGATTCTTCTTGCAATCTGTGTTGACATTTTTCTTCAAGAATAAATCATCTACATATAGTGGAAACATCATTGGCTCATCATTCATAACCTTGAAGGTTAGAATCAACTTTACTCTTGGTAAATCCTAAGTTCGTTGGGAAACTATCAATTCTTCCATACCAAGCTCTAGTAGCTTGCTTCATCTTGTAGACACGAGTCTTGTTCTTTAACTTCAAATCAAATTTTCACATCACTTTGTACCAACCTAGTACACTTTCTCATCTATAACTCAATTTGCATAATCATGTGCTAGCTCTATGTGCTTTCTTCCAAGCATTATCAGTCTCATTTCCTGAGAGTATGTCCTCTCCTCTTTTTGCAACTATTCCTTTTGCAACCAGGACTCTGCATAAAGATTTTCCAGGTCCTATTAGGCTGCCAACTAGGTATGTCGTTGACCTCAAGTTGGCTCTAAGTTTCAACTATCAATGAAGGTATTGTTGTTGTTTTAGGACACCCAATAGTTCAGGAACTTCTTGTTGATTTGTTACGATTACATTCTCAATTGCAGGTGCTCTAGCATATAGTTTTAGTCACCAAGGGTTAGCACATGCATACTAAAAAAAATGTAACACACCTAGAGATCTTTATAGCTAAAAGGAAATAAGTTCTACACTCTAACACACATGAAAATGTACACAGGTATTTTTGGTCAACATGACACTGGATAACCCCCCCCCCGGGGAAAACCAGTTTGGAATATATGTCTATATATGAGGAAAATAGATGGTGGAATACAGCAAGTACAAAATATATATGAACCTGTTACAATAGCAGCTTGATCCAAGATGAAATACAATTCCAAAAGAAGGAAGAGCACCCTAGGATGGTGCGCCCCTCAAAAATGTTGCCAAGACCACTGAAATGAAGCCAAATGCCAACTGGAAGCTCTAATCTGGAAACCCCTCCATAGTATTTTGATTTGTTTAGTAGTTAGAGTAGGTTTAGGAGTAGGTTTTCTTTTAGTTTTATTTCTCACTATTTCTTTTTGTAATAATGCAATTATGAACACAAGTGGGCACACCAAGGGAGCCATAATATGACTGTTGTCAGGGAAGTCCACTTTAACCCTTTTCTCTCTATTTTTCGTTGAACATTTCTTTTCAAAAACACAATATCATCATGAAAATTGTTAAATGGAAAGTAAAGAGATAAGTAAATTTGAACTATCAATTCAACCCTAACCCAAGGTGCCACGAGTAGGACTGCACTCATCTTGATAAGGATTTTTCTATTTTCTTTTAGTCTCTTTTATTTTTAATAATAATGCTTGGTCAAAGTAACACCTCATGCATCACTATCTTAAGAAAAGAACTTGCTCGCACATGATATTTTATATGATTTATTTCTTCCTTTATTTTACAATGAGATGCTAGTGAATCCAAAAGCTCAAGTTTATCTTTGGCCAAAATCGTATCCTGAAAAGTTTTCTTTTGTTATTTTGATTTTGTGTACTTCCGATTTTGAATCCCATTAATAAAATTTAATTTGGTTTGTTGTGTGTTTTTTGTTTTCTTTGATTTCTTTGAATGAGTTTTCTTCTTATCTGTCTTTTTGAATCAATATATTTCTGATCAAAGAGTGATTGTTGAAGGAAGCATTCATTTTAAGACTTGTGTTTTTCAATCAATTTGAAATAATTCAAAAAGGTCCTGATATTAAGATATAGCTCAGACAATTGATTTTTAAGTCAATTGTCACTTTCATTTTGTCCTCAAATTGTCTTTGCCAGAGTATTACACCAGAGATGTGGTTTAAATCTTTGAGAATTACGATGATCTTTAAGCTTTTTATGCCGTCCATATTCTTAAGGAATCACTTTTAAGTGCTTCCCCATTCTCTAGATGATTTCTTAAAGGAAATCTAAAATCTTTAAACCATGATAAAACTTCCAGTTTTGAAAGCAAATAAATAAACATGATCAATTATTCACCTGTATTGCAATTAACCTCCAGTATCACCCCTCTCTCTTTGTCATCAAGAAATCTATAATTGTATTATTATTTAAAAGTGGCATAAGAGGGTTGGAAGCACTTAAGTGTGGGAAGTGTGTGTAAACCCATCGGGGTACTGAACAGGCTCGCTGGCAGCGGGTAAATGCACACATGATACAAATACAACTTCGTCAAGGTACTGAACAGGCCTACTAGTAGCAAAGCAATGTCGGGTTAAGAGGTAGTAGGTATATGCTTTTAAGTTAAGTTTTATGGAAGTATACATCATGTGGATAGACAACTATTGGATGGGATTAAAGTACTTGAGTGGGTTAAATGACATCCATGCCGAGGCTATGGAGGCCTGCTAGCAGCAGTGGCTCTGCCAATGGTATTGAAGTTCTTTTATAAACATCGTAACTCTTTGATTAATACATTATTTCAGGTTATAATCCCCTGCAAAGAAAATTCTATTGTCTGGTTATAACATTGAGGTTATCCTAATACTATATGGTCTCATAGTGAATTTATTTCAGGGAGCTTAAATCATTTTTCAAGTCTTATTCTTTTCTTCCTAAGATGAAATCTTACCAGATCAGAGATAACTGTTTCACCCAGTAAGTCGCCATTTGTTGGGCCCAAAAAACTCCCCCTAAATTTTTACAAAATTTAAAGGGCCCCCATTAGAATCTTGATAATTATAATGAGCTACAGAATCAACCTTTTCAAATAGTTCCATACCTTGGCTTTCTTTCAGACAAACTTAAGATATTTACTATAGTATGAGACATTCATTACAAGAGTATATGTCAAAATTTAGAAACGAGCATAAAAATCTCAATTTAAACAAAAACGTTAATTTTTATCAACTGTTTACTTT
Source organism: Picea engelmannii (assembly GCA_009831015.1). NCBI lineage: Eukaryota > Viridiplantae > Streptophyta > Pinopsida > Pinales > Pinaceae > Picea > Picea engelmannii. The sequence continues at coordinate 98,755 of ML796263.1, read as the reverse complement.
CGTTTAAATTATGATTATGTGTTTTTTATTTTGCTCATTAGCAAGTTTGACTATTTTGAATAATGTGTTCAATACTTCATCAAATAATATCTTTGTTGGTTTCTCATTTTCATAAAATCATTTGGTGATATTAATTAATTAAATTCTTTTTTCATTTTGCATCTCATTTCAAAATAAAAATAATAATAATAAAAAAAAGAATTATCTATCATTTGTTTGATTTTGTAAAAAAACCAAAATAAATATTTTTCTCTTCTCCATTAAATTGAAGCTTCTAGAATTTTAAGATCATATTTGAAAGGAAATTATAAACAATGTTTGTTCAGAACTTATAGTTAGTTTAAATTCATTTTTTATTTTATTGTTCTAGATTTTGTTTTATTCACAATTTTTAGGTTATTAATTTAGGTTTCTTTTTTATTCACAGGTTTCTATTATCAGTTATTTGGTACGGATTTGATCATGGCCTGATTTTATTATCTAAATACGTTCAAGATGATTGATCCAAAAATAATATTGGATTGCTGCAAATAATTTTATGAGCAACAACAGATAAAATTTGGAAAGGCGTCAAGAACAGACAGACGATTTTGCAGGACTGATTGTAGCCAAACCGTGAGGAATTTGAAGAAACAGTTGAAAACCCATCTCCCAAATGGACCCATTTAGCTTCCACATATAAATTTTCCCAAAAAAATCCACAATTTGAGAGATATTTGTGTCTCTTTACGAGTCAAATTTCAGGTGGCAGAAATTATTAGTGACGCCCAGACTTTTCATTCATTGTATAAATATATGAGAAAGTTCAGAGCCATGGAGAAGAAGGAAATTGAGAGGAGGATTTTTATCCTTTCTCTTTTGTATATTATTGATTTTGTAAACTTTTCTTCTTTTCAAATGGAGTAACGAATGGTTGGAATCTTTGGGAGAATGGATGAGTATTTTCAAAGAAGAATATGGAATTTCAGGTTGCTTAATGGCTTTTGTCCTGTGAATAAAATTGTTTTATTTTCATTATAATATATTCATATTCTTTGAATAATTGATTGTGCATTGATTTAAATTAGATTTATTCTTTTTTATCAATACATGGTTAATTTCTATCATTTATGTATTAATTTTTTTCTATCTTTAAGAGTCTATTATCCCAAAAAAATCTTCCAGGACTATAGTATGGGCAGGTGATTTTGAGAAAGAATATGGGAAAGAAATTCATCTTTGGCTTTAGACCTGTGTGATGCTTATTCCATTTCATTCTTTCATTATTGTTGTATTATGAGAATATTATTATGGTTGATTTTAGCTTTAGCTTGTCATCATATGGTGTTTTCATACTGTTAAATGTTATATGTTGTCCATAATTTCTTATTCCATCTTTTATGTGTGATTGATCTATTATTTGATCATTTTTTAATTTATTCTTAATGTCAAATGTTGGATAACATCAATAATCAGATCTAAGTTTTCTCTCATTCTTAAATATTAATCATCCTAAGATCACAGGATTTTTAATTAGATGTCTTCCTCTTCTTATTAATGTACTCCAATATCAAACAATTCTTTGAATGTATTTTGGAAGTGCTAGTATTGTTCTGTTATAGGTTTCCCTTAACAACAATATAGGCAGGAGCTCATACAACACAGGAAAATAAACTCAGTTGACTGATCAGTTAGAGGTTAGTAGATGCATTATTTTATTTTATTTAGAGTTGTTTATGAATGAAACAATGATTACATTAATTAGCTTTGACTGTTTTTGAGTCATTGTTTCAATCATATTCATTTAGTATTTATTTGTTTAATATATTTAAAAAAAAAAAAAAACAAGTGTTGTTCATATTTGATTCAGAAACCTTATCAAACAATCATTTTCGCAAGATTTCATGCAAACCTTGTAACCTGTATATAGATTGTTTATATTCACATTTCTTTTTAATAAACATTAGTCAGTAATATATCATTTGTTAGAATCATAGATTTTAGGTTAGTTTCATTTCTTTTATTATTTTTGGGACTTTAGTAGGCTAATGGAGCCATAAAACCCATCAGAATAGGTTACACCAAATGGCTTGGGTTATTTAGACAACCCCGGACCAGATTTATTCTTCCAGTTGACGGCATGTCAAATTTGTGCGTCAACAATGAGATCATCTCATATCATCCCTAATCAATGGTTGAGATAATCTCAACTCAAAACCCACTTTACTTATGTTTCCATAGTTTCCACTTTATGTCTATTAATTCACCCACTTTGTGAATTAATTGTCACTTTAGGCTAAAATGACCAAATTTCACTTTTGACTTAAATCTCCTAAGTCAAAGTGAAATTAGACAAAAAGTACATAGTACAAGGTACAAAGTACTTCCCTCATGTGTTTAGAAGCTCACAAACACAAGGGGACCACTTTCCAAGGTACCCTAATCTCAACACTCCCTCTTACCGAGGAAAGTGCCTGTCACCACCAATCTCACCCCTGCAGTGGACATGGTTGTCTCCTGGAATATACTCGGTGAGTATGGTTGTACCCTGATCACTGAAAGTATTCGACATGAATCTGCTCAGCCAGCATGATCTATAGATGGAAGTGTCTCTCCACCTATACAAGATCACCTAGATCTTGGCATGACACCAAATATCTCCACCTTGGTCTCCCACCAAGGATTTATACCTCCTGGTATCTTGCCAATGATCACTACTCTTGGAATCTCACCAAGAGTCACTCTCTTGGAATCAGACCAAGAGTCTCCCCCTCTTGGTATCTCACTGAGAGTACCTGGATCTCGACATATCACCAATATCATCAACTTGGCCTCTCGCCAAGTAGCTTCCACCTGAAGTGGATTCAGAACTTGATTTTCCCGTCTCTGTATCCAAGTGAGGCTCAAGCCTCCATAGTGCCCTGTCGCTCCACCTCCTTAATCTCTGATGCTCTCAAATTGTAGCACCAACTCTCTGTCTGCTCGACAACTCTGAAACTGAAGCTATCTTGGGTGGACCAGTCACCCACTATAATGGTGTCCAAGGAAACTGAGTTTGATCTCCCTCTGAATCACTTCTATGAGTCATTCGGTCCTCCTCAACTCTATATCCCCATCTAATGTTGGATGGTGTAACAGCAGATAAAGTAGTCACGAAGGCACACTCTCTCATCAACTGCTCACTAAACTCTATCTCCTATGTTGTCGTTGTTGACACATCATGTTGCTTCTTCTTCTTCTTGGGACATTGTCCTACATAGTGACCCATCTCTCCATAAGAAAATCATCTCATTGTTCTCATGTCTCTCTTCGTCCCACTACTGCTCTCTCCTCCCTCTGGTGGGGCCCCAAACTTGGGAGCCTACCGACCTCACTGGTCGGTCTTCTTCTTTCCCTTTTTCCAAAGATAAAGATCCTCATCACCCTGACCTGACTGTTGTTGTTGTTGTTTTCCAAAGGCCTCTTCTGCAAGTTTAGTCTCCTCCTAGACGAAGTCATCCCACATCCTCTCCCATGTAGGCATAACCTCCCTGGCAACAATGTCGTGAACAAATGGACCCCAAGTTTTGGTAAAGTTGTTCAAATTTTTCCTCACCATAGAGTTGGGGCTCACCACCTCTCCAACGGCTCCAAGATCGTCTCTAATMTGGGTGTATCTACCAAGGAAATAAGTAACCGACTCATCCTCGATCATGCGAATTCCCCTCATTCGATCATGAAGAACCAACTTTTGGTTCTCATTAGAGCTCTCATACAACTTGCATAGAGATGCCCACATCTCATATGCATAYGTATTCCCAGTCAAGTGGGGAACGATATGATCTTGCACTGCATCACATATGGTCCTCTTTGCCTTGTTTTTCCTCTTCCTGAACTCTTCCACCAAGATGGGAGCAATAACAGGAACAACAGGAATAGGTGCCTCAACTATGTCCCATAGTTCTAGGTCTTCTAAGACAAATACTATCCTCGCCTTCCACAGCGACCAATTGCTAGCCCCAGCTAGCCTATCCTCCACACGCATCTGAGATGATGACATCTCTGTCAAACTGCACTCCAACTGATGCTCAAATTGCAAAGGAATGATGTCTCACTCTTGTCAACACAAGTGTGAAAAGAGGCAAGTGAACTTCGACCTCACTCCTAGCAATATAGGTGTGAAAAGAGGTCGAGTCAAATCAGCCTCACTCCTACCCCGTAGGTGTGAAAAGAGACTGACGAAAAATGTCCACAAATGCTCAACTATCCTCTACAAAAATATTCCCACTAACAACCACTGAAAACTATCAATGGTTGTCCACAAAAATCTGCCAAGAAGATGTATATGACAGCCAACACATATGTTGTCCAAACTGCTCAAAAATCAGCCACCTAAGCTCTGATACCATGAAGATTTTCCAGGTCCTATCAGGCTGCAAACTAGGTCTATATTTGACCTCGAGTTGGCTCTAAGTTTCAACTTTCAATGAAGGTATTGTTTTTTTTTTAGGACAGCCAATAGTTCAGGAACTTCTTGCTGATTTGTTACAGTTACATTCTCAATTTTAGGTGCTCTAGCATGTAGTTTTAGTCACTAAGGGTTAGCACATGCATACTAAAAAAAATGTAACACACCTAGAGATACTTACAGCTGAAAATAAAGTAGTTCTACACTCTAACACACATGAAAATGTACACAGGTATTTTTGGTCAACATGACCCTCGATAAACCCCCTGGGGAAAACCAGTTTTGAATATATGTCTATATATGAGGAAAATAGATGGTGGAATATGGGAAGTACAAAATATATACGAATCTATTACAATAGAAGCTTGATCCAAGCTGAAATACAAGTCCAAAAGAAGGAAGAGAACCCTAGGATGGTGCACCCTTCAGAAATGTTGTCAAGACCACTGAAATGAAGCTAGATGCCAACTAGAAGATCTGATCTGGAAACCCATCCACAGAACTCTGATATTTATGAGTAGTCTCCCTATGAAACATACCTCATTGCAATCTGAGCTCTCTAAGTATTCCCCATTGATGATGCGCCCTCCTCCTCAAGTGCTCCCTCCTCAGAACTGGAAGCTCCCAACTAAATAAATTGGGCACTAAGCTTGTTGACTCTCTCCATGCAAGGAGGTGGCCAAGATTTCCTCTCCCAATGCATAAAACCTCATCCTCTTGCTCTCTCTCAAACTCTCCAAGTGAGAAAATGAGAGAATGGCCTCTCCTTGGCCTCTTGCGCCCTCCTTTAGGATGCATAAGGAAACATAACAATTGGGTGGATGAGATCATTTCATCTCATCCCTAATCAATGGTTGAGATCATTTCATCCCATCCCTAATCAATGGTTGAGATCATATCAACTAAATCTCAACTCAAAACCCACTTTACTTAAGTTTCCATAGTTTCCACTTTATGTCTATTAATTCACCCACTTTGAGAATTAATTGTCACTTTAGGCTAAAATGACCAAATTTCACTTTTGAATTAAATATCCTAAGTCAAAGTGAAATTAGACACAAAGTACATAGTACAAGGTACAAAGTACTTCCCTCATGTGTTTAGAAGCTCGCAAACACAAGGGGACCACTTTCCAAGGTACCAAAATCTCAACACTGCACCTGTAGCTACTCTGAAGTTGAGAATAACTTTCTTCATTCTCACTATGGCTACTAAAATCTGATAGCAACTCTTCTACTCTATCATGGTAACAACTTTATCTGAAACTAAGAGTGTCTCAATAAATGACACTGAAAGTAGCTCTTCTTCTTTCATGGAAGTAAATCTATCAACTAGTGTGATCATGTCTCCATGGCCCGACCAATGTACTACACCAACTAGCACTGGAGATAACTCACTCTCAAATATAGGGATTTCTCCCCCTAAATATCATATTATATCAAAATCATGGTTGTTTTGGTTGTCTTCATGAATACTGGAACTATTTCTTCAATTACTGGGGAAAGTGTCTCGTCATAGTATTCTCCCACTTGCTGGGAGAATCCTCTAGACACAGTTTAGTGTGTGTACATCTGCAACATGCTTGATCTATTATATCAATATTGGAATTCATCACTGACTTCTCTTCTATTCTCATGGAAAAATCCATATCTCAGTTTTTCTAACTGGCTTCCTTCTTTGTCACTGAAACAAGGAAATCTTCCCAGGATATTTCATGTCTCCTGGAGGTTTATGAATATAGTCTTCTCAACTCATGTTATATGTCTCTAAGTCCTGGAAAATGTCTCGCCATATGATCCTTTCTAAGGTTAGGCTTACTCTTGATTTCTCCTCAGTCTACAAGGACTTCATCATCTCTTATAGGGTATACTTGGTGTTGAATACCAAGTCTAAATATGAAAGGTTGAGTCATAATTCAAACAAGTTATGCTTCCCGTCAGCATGGCTTCATTAACATTTGACCAAGTCTTCTATGAGTTTTTTTCTAGTGTTTGGTCATCTTTGGAGCCTTATGCTCCTTACAATCAATCTCCATATGAGATACTATGGATCTCAAAAATAACTTCTTCTTCATATTATGAATGTGTATGGTCATGTATATATTCTTCTTCATGTCTCATTTAATATGTTTCCTTCTGCAACCTTCAGTATATCTTCCTTAGGATTATCACCTGTGACCTAAAACAAGGTCAACAAAACAGCAAGAAAGAATAATACTCTTTTGACAATAGCACGAATAGTCGTCACAATAGCGCCTTTAGAGCTATCACTTGTGATCTGCCTTAAACAACGATCAGAGTAAGAAATACAATACGAAATGAGATGAACACTCTTCTAGTTTTGTGATCAAACATTGCTCCATGGTAACCTGGAACCAACACAAGAGGTTTATCCAGGAGGAGATGTTAGTTGTATCTGGTAAATGATTACAACAAGCACTTATCTCAATGTGCTCACATGATACCAAGTATAATACTTTTCAAATACTTCTACATCAACCATGGTGTTTACTTGTAATGAGGTACTTATTAACTTGTCATGTGCAACTTTGAATATTATCAACTTAATTAATCAAACCTGGAACCTGGAGTCTTGTCCTCAAGAATGAGTGTGTTGCTTTTCTTTCAAGTCTCCTTCACTCAAGATGACAAATTATTTCTTCAACATGTCTACTATACTAAGACAATATGTTATCTTGACATAAATCTAAGTTAGAGAATAAACTCTATAAACTCAACTTTAATCAACCCTGATAATTTTGACCATCGGTTAGTATGATTTCAACATATAACCTAGATATTCATGAGGTCAAAATAATATTATAAAAAATAGATGCAAATCACAATAATCAAACCTGGGGTGCATTATTCCTTTGAATGTGTTGGATCTAAGTGTTGGCATGTTTACAGGAAGAATGTGCTTGTCATTGATGGAAATAACAACAACGAACCAAACCTCGAGAGCACACAAGACGAGAAAGCTCAAAAGAGATAGTATTTTCCAGAAGTGAAAACGAGGTCCAAGAGACGAACTCATAGGAGGAGAAAAGGTCGAGACTCGTGAATACTTAGAAAACCTTCTAAGTCAGAGAGATAAGAAGCTTAGGAGGAAGAGCGACAATGGTCGTTGGATCATCGATCAAGAGGACCAACAACCGACAGATTGAATTAATGGAAGGATAGGATAAGCACGGTAAAACAATTGAGAATTCGATCATATGAATTTTCTTCAGTCGTCGAATTGATTTAAGTGGAAGGATGGGATAAGAAAGGGATGAGATCTAAGATCTCGATCACCCGAATTTCCATCAGTTTTTGGATCGAAATAAATGGAAGGATAGGATAAGAAAAGATGGAGAGTCTTTGAATTTAATCCAAGGAAAAGTTGCATCGCAGACGGATCGAGACGTTGAGATCTTGATCAACGAACAACATTCGTTTCGGGTCTAAATACGTGAGGAGACTATGCTTTGGAGAAATCACATCAAGAATTTCAATTTGAGAATTGAAATCCAAGCCCAGAGAGTCGTAGAGCCGAAGTAAATCTCGATCATCCGATCATATGAAATAGATCTCAGTCATTAGATTTTCCGAAGTAAATCTCAAGTGTCGGATCATCCGAAGTGGATTTGGGTCGTCTGATCCAGAAGAGACGTGGTGTAAATATGTGGACTCTAGATAAAGACCCGAAGTAAGCCTCAACCATCCTATTCAAGGACATCTAATAGACCACATCAGCAAGGAAATGTGGCAGACCATGTTAGTGAGTGACATGTGGCAACCACTCGGCTCGTAACAAGTCAACAGGTGACATGTGTAATGTTACATCACTCTGGGAGATTTTCTTCAGGAGTTTTACCACCAAAAAATGACAAAATATCTGAAGTCCCGAAGGCTGAAGTTGCAAAGGGCCGAAGTTGCGAAGTGTTGAAATCTAAGAATGTCAAAGGGTGAAGTCCCGGAGTGGAGGATATCCATTGGATTAAAGAGGACAAATGTCAGCAGATCTTCCATTTCGAAAGATATCCAATCAAAAGAAACGAGAAGTTGAGATTTGAAATTTATGGAGTCCAGAGACCCAAAGGAGATCTCAATCGTTAATCCAAGAGGGACACGTGTCAGTGGATTGTCAACTTCAAAATATTGACGTATGGAGGAAAGTAGGGTTTGAGAGTTGAAACTCTCAAAGCCTAGATCAAGAAATCAATCGTAATCGTTGATTTGGAAGGAAGCTATGTGTCGAAGGATCGTGTAGATCCGGGATCGCGCATGGAAGGAGGAAAGGAAGGCAGATAGTGGTCATTGATCGAGTAGCATCGCCAAGGGAATGGAGATTAACGGTCATGCTCAATTGTGGGGCCAGAATATGCTCGGGTCTTAATTTTTCTTGAGCGGTCCGCAATCAAAACCACGGTATTTCCAAAGGCATACATGGAGCTATGTAGTGAATTGCGGGGTGAAAATCAAGTTGCCCTCAAACCGCCTTTGGTCATGCTTGCAATCGCGTGGTCACGTGAGATCATCTCCCAAGGTCATATCTAAAGAAGGAGCTAGTACTCGCTAGATCGAGATCGTGAAGCGCTTGGAAGTTAGGCCTGTGGTCACAGCCATGGTCACATCAGTGAAGGTTAAGGGAGGATATATCACATCGCTAGGCTCCACTTCAGATATCGACAGTTGGGAGAATCGAGATGTCTCATACCAATATTCCCAAATTCATGAGTCACGAAGTGCCTGTTGGTTAGGTGTATGGTCATCGTCGATGATCACGTGAAGGAAGGGGCTTAGAAGCCAAAGAAGAAAAAAATGACTGGATGTAACTGACAGAGAAGACGAAGAGTTGAAACTGCCAGAGAAGCTAAAGAATCTTTGGATAACGACCATTGATGATGAACAAATTCATTATATCCACCAGAGAAGACGAAGAGTTGTGATGATGATATGGCAGAGGATTTGGGTGAGAAAGACATGCATAACAGAGAAGAGTGTGTGTGTTTTATCGATAGTTATGCATGTGGGTAGAATGTGACCGTGTACAGGACCTGAACTGGAGATCAGAGGTGCAGTGTATAGCATGTAGAGACAGCACATATTATAAAGGAAGAAGAGAAGATGAACAGAGGTATCAGAGTGCACAGCAGGAGAAAGAGAAGAATATAGAAGCAGAATAGATTAATAGAAGCTGGAAGAGGCAGAGGAGACATGGAGTTGTAACAGACCATATCAGAGACAAAGCAAGTAAAATTTTGTAATATTCAATGAGGGTGGTAGGGTGGTGCTAGGGAGGATTGAAATCCTCTAAATTCTAGTTGGTGCTAGAAGATATTTTGGGAGTTGGTGCTTCCATCTAGTGGGTGCTAGAGAAACCTGGGAGTTGGTGCTTCCATCTAGCTAGTGCTAGAGAAATCTAAGAGTTGGTGCTATCTGCAAGTTGTAGCTCACTATCAGAGGTTGTAGCCTCATATTTGAGTTGGAGCTCAAAGATTGTGATGTACATGAAAGTTGGAGCCTGATTGGCATCCTAAGAAGAAGAGGTTTTCACCCTTATGGGTTTCCTCATGAAAATCAGTGTCTTTGTGTATTCTGTGTGATTGATCAAATATTGTATATATATGCATGTTAATTTATCAACAACATAGTAAATAATAATCTAGAAAGAATCATAAAATAACAGGAAAAGTTTCAAGCTTACATACATAATTGATTCACCCCCCCCCCTCTTAGTTATATTTCCAACAATTGGTATCAGAGTCGATGCCTTTGATCAAAGGTAGATCCATAAGCTTGAACATGACTACTCATTATGGAAGTTCAACTAATAGACCCCCTATGTTTGATGGAACAAACTTTTCCTTCTGGAAAATAAGAATGAAAACACATTTAATGTCTTTGGGTGCTGATGTTTGGGATGTCGTTGAAACGGGATATGTGAAGCATGTAGTCTTGGCCTCAAAAGATGTTAAGATGGAGTTTAGATTTAATGCAAAAATAATGAATGACATCCTTAGTGGACTTGTTGAAGTTGAGTTTGTCAAAGTCATGCACTGTGATTCAGAAAAATTTATGTGGGACAAACTGATAAGTAGTTATGAAGGTAATGAAAAGGTGAAAGACGCAAAACTTCAAACTCACAGACTGAAATTTGAGCAGTTAAAGATGGATGAAGAAGAAACTATCAGTAAGTAATTCTTACGTATATAACAAATTATCAACACTCTGAAAGGCCTAGGTCAAATGATAGATGAATATTTTCTAGTCCATAAAATATTAAGATCTCTTCCTGATAGATTTAACTCAAAGGTCTATGTTATAGAGGAAATAGTTGATCTGAAAATGTTGACACTAGATCAACCTCTTGGAACCCTAATTGCCTATGAAATGAGAATCACCAAAGGTAAATCCACTACAAGAGAGGCATCTTTTAAAGTAGATAAAAACACAGACTCTGATATAGATGAGATTGAAGCAAATTTTGTGAGAAGACTGAAGAAAGGATCAGGAAAATACAAAGGTAAATTGCCCTTCAAATGTTTCAACTGTGGTAAGATAGATCATTTTTCATCTAAGTGTCCTCACAAAAGAAAGGTTAAAACATATGACAATGAAGAGAAGAACAAACACAAGAAGGTCTATAAAGAGAATATTTTTAAGAAGAAAAGCCTTTGTGTAAACAATGATGATGATCCCTCAGATGATGAAAGAAGTGACTCTTCTATTGAAGATAAAATAAATGATATCATGATAATAGATTTAGAATATCTAAACACTGAAGATACGGGAAGGGAGTTCACTAATTGTGAAGCAGTAGTATATCTTGAAGGAGAACTTGTCAGTTCCATGGAAGAGATTGATAGACTCAGAGAAAAGAAAAGAAAACAAAAATAGTTATTGCTCAGGTATGAGAAAACATGCAATGAACCATCTGAAGAAATTGATCTATTGAAGGTTAAGTTAGAAGAAGCTAAGAAGAATGAATACTTCCTCAAACAACAATTGAAGGAAGCCAAAACAAAAGGTGAAAAATTGGAAGTTGAAGTAGTGACTGTCAGAAAGGATCTAGAGAAATTTCAAGACTTATATCATCAGAATCCAACAAGTATTAAAGCCTCAGAAGGATTAGCCTCCATTCTGAATCAACAAAGGAATTCAAAGTTGAAAACTGGTTTGGGTTATGAATACGGATCAAGTAGTGGTCAACCAAGCAACAAAGAATCCATCAAGTTTGTCAAATCTACAACCATTGACAACAACAAACCTGCAAAAACAAAGGAAGAGAATCAGTCGCCAAGGAGGAGTGAAGGAAAATCTACCAGAACTGAATCTGTAGAACAAAGAAATAATACACCCTCTACTCAAGTAAATCGTCAGTATGGAAGAAATCGACCTACTCAAAGAAGACAGACATTTCCCAGGTACAAAGACTTTTTCTATGGATATTGTTTTTATTGCTCTAACTTTGGCCACAAAGCTGTAAATTGTTCTTTAAGATTTAGACATGAGCAATAAAGACAGCCAAGGAATAAATATCTGCCACAACAAATAATGAGATAGCCAAGTAAGAAACAACCACAGACTACAAATCATGTGATGGTTGGTAAAAGGATGCAAATTAAACATAACAATCGTTAATATCCTTTGTTCAATGAACCATAATGTTACATCTTCCATAATTATGGACATAAGTTGTAGACTGTCGCTTAAAAAACTATAATCTAGATTCAAACCATAGAGTTGAAAATGTCAAGGTTTGGAAGAAGAAAGAAGATAACAAGTGTGGATTAGTGTTGTCATCTCAAAGAAAAAAAGTCCCCTTGTATATTGACATTGGATGCTCCATTCATATGACAGGTGACAAAAGTAAGTTCCTATTACTCAAAGAAAATAAATTAGGGAGTGTGACCTTTGGAAATGATGCTCCAGGAAAGATTAGAGGTAAAGGTCTAGTAAGCTTAAGTAATGGAAGAAGAAAATCTCAAGATGTATTATTTATTGATGGTTTAAAGCATAATCTTCTTAGTGTCAGTCAGATATGTGACAGAGGATGTGAAGTCACTTTCACTACCAATAATTGTAAAATAAAGACAATAAACACAGGAGAGTTGATTGCAAAAGGGGTTAGAACTAAAAACAATGTATATGTTCTAAAGGAAGATAAGGAGAAATGTCATTTAAGAAAATTCGATGAAAGTTGGTTATGGCACAGAAGGCTTAGACACCTGAATTTTGATCATATTGTCAAACTGAATAATGAAGGCGTTGTGAAAGACCTTCCAAGAATATCTAAGCCTAATAACTATGTATGTGAATCCTGTCAAATTGGGAAGTTGGCTCGTGCTCAATTCAAATCAAAGAGTTTCACATCTTCAGAGAAACCACTTCAAATTGTTCATATGGATCTGTGTGGACCATCGCGAAAGGAAGGAATTGGAGGACAATGTTACTTTATGCTAGTCATTGATGACTTATCCAGACTTACATGGGTTTCCTTTCTGAGAGAAAAATCTGATGTGTTTGATAAGTTCAAAAAATTTAAGGCGTTCGCTGAGAATTAGAAAGGAAGGAAATTAAAGGCAATTCGCTCAGACAGGGGAGGAGAATTTATGTCAAGAGATTTCAAAGAATTTTGTGACAGACATGGAATTAAAAGAGAATATACTATTCCAGGTACTCCTCAACAAAATGGAGTTGTAGAATGCCAAAATAGATCAGTTCATCAAATGGCAAGGGCTATGATGAGTGAAAGGGACATTTCACAAACCTTCTGGGTGAAGGATGTCCACACGGCTATTCATATTCTAAACAAAGCACATCTAAGGTTGAACAGTGATAAAACTCCATATGAGTTGTGGTTTGGTCGACCTGCATCAATCAAGCACTTCAAAGTATTTGGAAGTAAATGCTACATCAAGAATATTGATGATCGTCTAGGAAAATTTGATAGTAGAGTTGATGAAGGTATATTCTTAGGATATGCAACAAACAGTAAAGGATATAGATGATTTAACAAAATAATGCATTAATTACTAGATTGTATTGATGTTTGAATAGATGAAGAAGCTCCTATAAAAGATCACCATAGAATAAGCACTAAGCCAAATGAAAAAGATGATGAGAATAATGAAAATGAAGAATAGTAAATCTCAGAGTCACAAGAAGATGATGAATCGAGTGGAGAAGAGACACCCAGACAAAAAGAGTCAGGACAGCAATCAGCATCAAATCCTTCCTCCATAATTACTCAAAAGAATCATCCTAAAAGTCCGATAATTGGTGAGAAAGACAAAGGTGTACAAACCAAGAGAAGGATAATTAAAGACATTGAGCAATCACATATAGCCTTCATATCCACAGTGGAAACCAAGAACTTTAATGAAGCCAGTAAAGACGTAAATTGGTTAAAATCACTGAATGAGAAACTAGACCAGATTGAAAAGAATGTCACTTGGGAACTCGTTCCTATGCCAGCAAATAAAAATGTAATAGGATCCAAATGGGTCTAAAAAAATAAGATGAATGAGAAAGGAAATATTGTAAGAAAAAAGGCTTGATTGGTCTACAAAGGATATGCTCAAATAGAAGGGCTGGACTTTGATGAAAAATTTGTGCTTGTAGCAAGATTAGAAGCTATTAGAATAGTTTAAATTCTATCAAATGGATGTCAAGTCAGCTTTTCTAAATGGAGATATAAAATAAGAAGTCTATATGGAACAACCAGAGGGTTTCCAACTATCAGATAACCCTGACTTTGTCTGCAAGCTTAAAAAATCCTTATATGGGTTGAAACAAGCTCCTTGTGCCTGGTATTACAGACTGGATAAGTATCTTCAAGACAAAGGGTTCAAGAGAGGAACAGTTGACATCAATCTATATATCAAAACAGAGAGTAATGATTTTCTCATTGTGTTGGTATATGTAGATGACATCATCTTCGGAAGAAATAATGTTTCATTGGTACAATGGTTTGCTTCTGCCATGCAGTCTGAATTTGAAATGTCTATGATAAGGAAACTGCCATTTTTTCTTGGTCTGCAAATTACTCAGAGGTATGAAGGAATATTTCTTTCTCGGGAGAAATATATAAGAGAAATGTTGAAAAGGTTTCAAATGGAAGATTCTACATCTATGAGCACACCTATGGTCACTAGATGCAAGTTAAGCAAGGATGATGACTCACCTAATGTTGAGCAAAGTTCATATAGTTCTATGATAGGAAAACTATTGTACATCATAGCATCTCGTCCAGACATAATGCATGTTGTTGGAATGGTAGGAAGGTATCAGGCTACACCTAAACAGATTCATTTGTTAGTTGTCAAAAGAATATTCAGATACTTGAAAGGAACAATGAACTATGGCCTATGGTATCCTAGGAATCAGAATTTTCAACTATGAGTCTATTCAGATGTTGATTGGGATAACTGCGTGGATGAAAGGAAAAGCACGAGTGGAGGTGCATTCTTCTTAGGAGATTCCCTTATAGAATGGTTGAGAAAGAATCAAGGTTCCATTTCCTTATCAACTACATAAGATGAATACATTGCAACTTCCACTTGTTGTACCCAAGTATTGTGGATGATTCGGACACTTGCACACTTGGAGGTAAAATATACTGCACCGATCCCAATTCATTGTGATAATACTAGTGCAATTAGTGTGTCAAAGAATCTTGTATTTCACTCCAAGACCAAGCATATACCCATCAAGTATCACTTATTGAGGGAACAGGTCACCAACACTGTTGTTTATTTGCATTATATTGCATCCAAAGATCAGATTGTTGATATCTTCATTGAACCACTTGCAAAAGCTCAGTTTGAGTATCTACGCCAGAAGTTGGGCGTGACCCCGTTATCAAGATAAATATTATATCTAATCAGGGGGGGATTCTCCTAGTATATCTGATCAAGGGGAGCATAGAGTCACTCTTTGTTTTCTTTGACATTGATTTCAAAGGGGGAGAAAAAGGTGTTGTTTGTATGCTACAGTTGGAGGTATAAGCAGAATAGTGCATCCTTTCAGGGTTTCCATCAATGCCAAAGGGGGATATTGTTGGAATATTTACAGGAAGAATGTGATTTTCATTGATGGAAAGAACAGAAACGAACCAAACCTCGAGAGTGCAGAAGACGAGAAAGCTCAGAAGAGAGCGGTTTTCAGAAGTGCAGATGAGGTCCAAGAGATGGACTCGCAGGAGGAGAAAAGGTTGAGACCCGTGAACACTTAGAAAACCTTCTAAGTCGGAAAGATCAGAAGCTCAGGAGGAAGAGTGATAGTGGTCGTTGGATCACCGATCCAGAGGAACAACAACCATCAGATTGAATTAATGGAAGGATAGGATAAGCGGGGAAAAACAATTGAGAATTCAATCATCTGAATTTTCGGCAATCATCGGATTGATTTAAGTGGAAGGACAGGATAAGCAAGGGCTGATATCTGAGATCTCGATCACCTGAATTTCTTCACCCATCGGATTGAAATAAATGGAAGGATAGGATAAGCAAATATGGAGATCCATTGGATTTAATCCAAGGCAAAGTTGCATCACAGACATATCGAGTCGTTGATCTAAGATCTTGATCAACGAACAACATTCATTTCAGGTCTAAAGATGTGAGGAGGTTACACTCCAGAGAAATCACTTCGAGAGTTTCAGTTTGAGATTTAAAATCCCTGAATCTTGGAGAGCCAAAGTAAATCTCGATCGTCCGATCATCCGAAATAGATCTCAGTCGTCAAATCGTCTGGAGTAAATCTCAAGCGTCGGATCATCCGAAGTGGATCTGGATTGTCTAATCCAGAAGAGACATGGAATAAATCTGTGGACTCTGGGTAAATACCCAAAGTAAGCCTCAACCATATTATTCAAGTACATGTGGCAGACCACGTCAGCAAGGACATGTGGTAGACCACATCAGCAAGGGCATGTGGCAGACCACATCAGCAAGGACATGTGGCAGACCACGTCAACAAGGACATGTGGCAAACCATGTCAGCAAGGACATGTGGCAGACCATGTCAGCAAGGACATGTGGTAGACCACATCAGCAAGGACATGTAGAAGACCATGTCAGCGAGTGACATGTGGCAACCACTCGGCCCGTGCCAAGTCAACAGGTGACGTGTGTAATGTTACGTCACTCTGGGAGATTGCTTCAGGAGTTTTACCACCAACAAATGAAAAAAGATCTGAAGTACCGAAGGCCGAAGTTGCAAAGGGCCAAAATATGAGAATGTCGAAGGGAGAAGTCCCGAAGTGGAGGATAGTTTTTGGATCAAATAGAACATATGTCAGCAGATCTTCCATTTCTGAAGATATCCAGTCAGAATAAACGATAAGTTAACATTTGAAATCTCCGGAGTCCAGAGACCTGAAGTAGATCTCAATCATTAATCCGAGAGGGACACGTGTCAATGGATTTTCAACTACGAAAGATTTACGTACAGAGGAAAGAAGGGTTTGAGAGTTGAAACTCCTGAAGCCCAGATCATGAAATCAATCATAGCCATTGATTTGGAAGGAAGATACATGTCGAGGGATAATGGAGATCTGGGATTGCGCATGGAATGAGGAAAGGATGACAGATAGTAGTCATTGATCGAGTAGCATCACCAAGGGATTGGAAATCAACGGTCATGCTCAATTGTGGGGCCAGAACATGCTCAGGTCTTAATTTTTCTTAAGCGAGCCGCAATCAAAACTACGGTATCACCAAAGACATACGTGGAGCTTTGTAGTGAATTGTGGGGTGAAAAGTGGGTCGCCCTCAAACTGCCTTCAGTCGTGCCCGCAATCATGTGGTCATGTGAGATCATCTCCCAAGGTCATATCGAAAGAAGGAGCTAGCCCTCGCTACACCGAGATCACGAAGTGCTCGGAAGTTAGGTTTGTGGTCACATCCATGGTCACATCAATGAAGGTTAAGGGAGGAGATAGCACATCGCTAGGCTCCACTTCGGATATCGGGAGATGGGAGAATCGAGATGTCTCATACCAAGAGTCTCGAAGTCACGAGTCATGAAGCGCTTGTTGGTTAGGTGTATGGTCACCATTGATGGTAATGTGAAGGAAGGGGATTAGAAGCCAAAGAAGCCAAAAAAGATTGGTTGTAACTGAAAGAGAAGCCAAAGAATATTTGGGTAACAGGCACTGATGATGAATAGATTCAGTATAACCACCAGAGAATACGAAGAGTTGTGATGATGATCTAGCAGAGGATTTAGGTGAGAAAGGCATGCAGAACAAAGAAGAGTGTGTGTGTTTTCTCGAGAGTTCTACATGTGGGTAGAATGTGACTGTGTACAGGACCTGAACTGGAGATCATAGGTGCAATGTATAGCATGCAGAGACAGCATAGAGTATAAAGTAAGATGAGAAGATGAACAGAGGTATCGGAGTGCGCAGCAAGAGAAAGAGTAGAATATAGAAGCGGAACAGAGTAATAGAAGATGGAAGAGGCAGAGGAGACATGGATCTATAACAGACCATATCAGAGACAGAGCAAGTAAGTAAATTTTTGTAAGATTCAATCAGGGTGGTAGGGTGGTGCTAGGGAGGATTGCAGTCCTCTAAATTCTAGTTGGTGCTAGAAGATATTTTGGGAGTTGGTGCTTCCATCTAGTGGGTTCTAGAGAAACCTAGGAGTTGGTGCTTCCATCTAGTTGGTTCTAGAGAAATCTAAGAGTTGGTGCTCTCTGCAAGTTGTATCTTGCTATCATAGGTTTTAACCTCATATTTGAGTTGGAGCTCAAAGACTATGATGTACATGAAAGTTGGAGCTTGATTGACATCCTAAGAAGAAGAAGTTTTCACCCTTATGGGTTTCCTCATGAAAATCAGTGTCTCTTTGTATTATGTCTGATTGATCAAATATTGTATATATATGCATGTTAAGTTATCAGCAACACAGTAAATAATAATCTAGAAAGAATCAGAAAATAACAGGAAAATTTTCAAGATTATACACATAACTGATTCACCCCACTCTCAGTTATATTTCCAACACTAAGATCCTTTTGGAACTATGGCAAGATATATATTCTCCTGCAAATACCCTTTAAATCTTAATAGTTTAAACATATGTAAGCACATACCTCAGATAGTATTTGCAAGTAGTGGTGTCATCCGGTAGTAGCGGTAATAATTACCAACCCTTTAAAAAAATTAAGGGAGACTGCAACTGGTATTGCAGTTGATACTTCAACTGATACTGCAACTGATTCTGAAACTGTAATAGCGATTGCAACTTAGGGTTTTATGAGGAAACTCGGATTTTTCAAACTTCAAATTTTGAAATTTTGATCCAGGGACTAGATGCACTAGGTTGATGCGAGTTTGTTGGGGCTATTAGATTTCAAAAATTTCAAGTTTATCCCCTTGAAACTTGACTTGAGGAAATCTGGACTGGTACTTCTGGTAATGGTTCTGGTTTCCTAGTTTTTTGGTTTTCTGGTACCAGTCAAAACTACGGTTTGACTTTTTGGAGGTTTTGTCCACTGAAAAGGTGCACTCAAGCTGCCAAAAGATTCACTAGGGTAGGGTGCACTTTCCTAGATGGTTTTTATGCAAAAATTCATTTCCAATAAAAATCCCTAATTTTCTTGTACGACAACAGTGACGTTTTTTCTTATCCAGTGAAAGGTGCTCTCTTTAGCATAGCTCTGAAACCATGTTAATTTTTGAGTTATTATTATGTTTCTTTTCAATTTACTAGATAACAATAGCATAGGTAGTGAAGAAAAACACCATCACAATAATGGAGCAAATAATCCAACAACAATGCACACTCAGCTCAAACTTTCTCATTACCAAAGCATGAATTTATACAATGACAGAAGATGTTACGGGAAATCATCTTCTCCTATAATCTCTCAAATATATTTCCTAACCTTAATTATACTTTCGAGACATAAAAAATAACAATAATACTAAAAACAATTACATCTAGAATATGGTAAATGAATCATTATTCCAACATTTCTCCCCCATAATGATCATTTGGAAATATTCCAAGATCATCTCTGAATTTGCAAAACTTTTCCTTTGATAGTGCTTTGGTGAAAATATCAGCTACTTGTTCTTCTGTTCTGCAATACCTGATCTTGACCACACCTTGTTGAATCAAATCTTGAACAAAATGATATTGAATATTAATATGCTTGGTCTTCTTATGAAAAAATGGTTTTTTTGTCATCTAAATAGCACTTTGATTATCACATATCAACTGAATAGGTTGTTCATGTTGCTCATGAAGATCCTCCAAAATTATTCTGAACCAAACTGCTTCACATGATGTTGTCACTACTGCTTTATACTCTTCTTCTGTTGTGGAGAGAGAAATTGTAGGTTGATTTTTAGTGCTCCAAGCAACTGTTGTTGAACCCATGTTGAATGAATACCCTGAAGTTGATTTCATGTCATCCATGCAACCTCCCCAATCTGAATATGTATAACCAATAATCCTGAAATATTTTGTAGATCTGTATATCAAACCATAACCAATTGTACCACATAGATATCTCAAAATCCTCTTAGTTGTTTTCCAATGTATTTCCTTGGGGTTTGACATTAATCTAGATACCATACTGACTGCAAAAGATATATCTAGTCGAGTTGTAGTTAATTAGATCAAACTTTCAACCAATTGATGATACAAAGTAACATCAATTGATTTGGAGTCATCATGTCTGTACAACTTCAACCCAACTTCCAAAGGATTTGTTGCTAGCTTGCAACTCACATTTTGAAATTCTTCAAAGTATCCAAAGTATACTTGCCTTGTGACAACAAAATACCATCTTCTTTCTGACAAACTTCAATTCCTGAGAAATAATGTAACTCTCCAAGATCTGTCATCTCAAACTCAACAATCATATGTGACTTAAACTTTTGAAATAACTAAGCATTGTTCCCTATGTAGATCAAATCATCAACATAAAGTGAAACAATCAGAATATGTTAACCTGACTCAAAAATATAAATATTGGGCTCGGCTAAAATTTTTACTAAGTCATGATCTTGGAAGTATTTATCAATTCTTGAATACCAAGCCCTTGGTGCATGTTTGAGACCATATGAAGCCTTCTTCAACCTGTAAACTTTATCTTCTTTAATTGGAACTTCAAAACCTTCAGGATGCTCCACATAAATTTCTTCATCCATATAATCATTCAAGAAAGTTGAATTAACATCCATTTGAAAAATTGTCCATTTATAATGAGCAGCTAATGTAAGAACCTTCATGATTGTATCCAACTTTTCCACTGGGGAAAATGTCTCAGTATAATCAATGCCTTCTCTCTGTGCATAACTTTTGCAACTAAACGAGACTTATACTTATCAATTGCGCCATTTGATGTATACTTAGTTTTATAAACCCATTTAGTACCAATCACCTCTTTACCTTTTGGTAAGTTCACCAAATCCCATGTATCATTTCTCACCAAAGCATTCAACTTTACTTCCATAGCTTCATTCCATTATTTATTTCTTGATTCTTTTGCACAAGTTTGTGGTTCATCCATCTTCATTACATGTTTCATAAGTGCATAATTCACAAGATTACTTTGGGATATAGTAATCCTTCTTTCAAAATGTCTATCTAACATATTTTTTTCTAAATGACTTCTTTCAAACCACTTAGGTTTCTTCTTAACTTCATCTTCCTTTACTGACTTGGAATGTGATTCATCACTAGTAATTGTATCTTCTTTTAATTTCAACTGTACAAGTTCTGACTGATAAAATCCCTGCTCATCAAATACAACATATATGCTTATTATTACTTTCTTTGCTTGAGGATCAAACAACCTGTAAATTCTTGTTTCAATATTGTAACCAATGAAAATACACTTCACACTTTTATCATCCAATTTGCTTCTCTTTTCCTTTGGAATATGTGCATATGCAATGCAACTAAAAACTCTCATATGTACAACACTTGTTTTATGTCCTGACCATGCTTCTTTGGGAGTCAAATTCAACACTAGCTTTGTAGGACATCTATTAAGAATGTAAACTGATGTGTGTATTTCTTCAGCCCAAAATTCATTACCAAGTGACTTAGCCTTTAACATGCTCCTAGCCATCTCAACTATGGTTTTTTTTTTCCTCTCCACCACTCCATTATGTTGATGAGAGTATGAATTGGTAAACTCTCGCTTTATACCATTCTTCCTACAATAATTCAAGAATTAATTTCACCTGTATTCTCCCCCATTATCTGTTCTTAGGGTGAGAATCTTGAAACCACTTTTCTTTTCAACCAATACCTTGAACTCAAGAAAATGAGAAAACACTTCAGATTTCACCTGCAAAAAATACACCCAACTCTTCCTTGAAAAATCATCAATGAAAGTGAGAAAATAAAAAGCCTTTCCAAAAGATGTTGTCTCCATTGGACCACACAAATATGAATGCACCAACACTAGATGTTCACTATCCTTCCAAGTTCTATTTGAGAAATTTTCCCTCTGTTGTTTCCAAAAAACACATCCCTCACATACTTCATCATCATTCTTAATATAAGGAAGACCATTCACCGGCATATTTTTCTTTCAAAGCAACACCAAAATCTGGAAATTTAAATGTCCCATTCTTAAATTCCAAATCTTGTTGTTCATCTATTATGTTGCATTCAAACTTTGTGAATTACTTGAATCAAAATAAATCTTGAAAAATCTATCTTCAGTCATTTCTCTTTTTGCCACAAATGCATTGTGATTCAACTTATCCATGATTAAACACCCATTTCTATCAAATACTAACTTATAATTATGCTCCATCATTTGTCCTACAGAAAGTAGATTCTTTGTCAATGCTAGTGTCAACAATATGTCATCAATAAACTTCTTATTTCCATGCAGTGTTGGAATTGCAATTGTGCCTTTCCCTTTAACTTTTGAAACTCTATCATCACCAAATACAACTTTACCAGAATAGTTGTCATTAATTATAGTAAACAACTCCTCTTGAGATGTCATATGAGTTGAACATCCTGAATCAATATACCATGCTTCACTTTCTTCATTATGTCCCATGAAACTTGATATGAATAACTTATCATTCCTAGTTTCTTCTACAACTGTATTAGCAGCTTTGTTTTCCATATCTCTCATTTTTGCATAACAATTTCTTTCAAGATGACCATATTTATGACAATAATGACACGGTGGGACTTGTCGTTCTTGAGATTGTTCTCTTCCTCTTCCTCTTCCATGAAAATTGTCTCTGCTTCGTCCTCTTAATTGACTTGAACTTACTCTAAAATGACTTGGACTTCTTCCTCTTCCTCTTGAAGTAAATGTATGTCCTTGATAATTATGTGATTGGTGTGGATTTATATTATGAATCTGACTTTGATATTGACTTCTACCTCTTCCTCTTCCTCTATGCCTTGTAGAAAAAGCATGTTCCACTTCTCCAGTTGGTTTATTTTCTTCAACAGTGAGCAAAAATCCACTTAATTCATCAATCTTCATTGTATTTAAATCTTTGGAAACCATAATACTAGTGGTGACCATCTAAAACTTGGGAAAAAAACTTCTTAAAATCTTCTCAATTAGTCTCCTTTATGGAACATCTTCACCTAAGGACCTCATCTGATTAACTGAATCTTGCATCTTTGTGATGTAATCATGAATAGATTCATTGTTTTGCATGTTAGCATTTTCAAAATTTCTCCTTGGTGTTTGCAATTTAGCTACAGCCACACCTTCATATGTATTATTTAAAATACCCCAGGCTTACTTAGATGATTTTTCAGCATTAATTCTTATAAATATAGATTCTTCAACTACGCCCCCGATAAGTGAAAGTGATTCATTATCTTTCTTAATAATTTCTTTTAAAACTTTCTTGTCATCATCACTTAATGTTTTGAATTCATCGGTAGAAGGAATAGTATATCCATCAATTACAAGCTCCCATAAATATTTAGTGATGAATATAGGTTGCATGCATTTTCTCCAATAGAAATCATTTGTGCCAACAAGTTTAGGCAACACAGTATTGCTTGTCACCATGAAGAATAAATAATAATGACAGAGAAAATAAGAGAGAATACGCAAAAACAACACAAAGTGTGCCACTTCACCCAGGACAAGAACCAATGTCCCAAAATCAGGACTCAACCACCACCAAAAAAAAGGAATCTTTTATTAATGAAAGAGCGCAAAATTTGAGCAATCAACCTCTCATACAATGAAGTCTCCTTAAATCAACCCTTTTATAAGTTATAATATAATATGTTCTACTCTCTCAACTCTAACTTTCTCTCAATTAATACAAATAATATATTTCTCACATTTAAATACCTTTACAATAAAAAAAATTCTCACATTTACAATTCAGCCACTCGATGGACAGAATGGCCACATTCAACATTCAGAAATGGCTGCATTCAACCTTAGCCATGCACGTCCACGTACTACCATTCCACGCACTACCAATCCATGCACGTCCAAGCAGATCTATGCTCTGCAACAATTCCAATTGTGCAGTGTAGAACAAAGAAAAAATGCACCAGAACAGGGATGGACGCTACTTTGAATGTAGGCAAACCCAAGAAGGGTTCAATGGTTGAAATATTTGGCCTTGGAGTGTTGGGATTGTTGTTGCTGAAGGGGCAAGAATTGCAGGAGCTTCTCGAATAATTGGAATAGATTTAAACAATGACAGATATGAACAAGCAAAACCTTTTTGCGTAATGGAATTTATAAACCCTAGAGACTACGATAATCCAGTTCAAGAGGTAATTGCATAACAACAAATTCAATCACAAAGAAAAACAACTCACCCATAAATAATTCTAATACCGACAGTCGTGTCCTTACGCATCCACGATATAATTTTTGTATGAATTGATTGATTGTACAAACGCATGGCAATCTCTGAACTAAGTTCGATATTTATTTCCTTCCTCTGAGCTTTGATACCAAATGAAGAAAACACCAGCACAATAATGGAGCAAATAATTCAACAACAATGCACACTTGGCTCAAACTTTCTCATTACCAAAGCATGAATTTATACAATGAGAGAAGATGTTACAGGAAATCATTTTCTCCTACAATCTCTCAACAATCTTTCCATGAATGTCTCAAATAACAATAATACTAAAAACAATTACATCTAGAATATGATAAATGAATCATTATTCCAACATCTAGGATCACTGAGAGAAACACAATCACAAGTTACACAACATTTATCCTGGGAAACCCTCATGGGGGAGAAAACACAGCAAAAACTTCCTTAATATAGATTGCCAATACAATGCCAAGATAAAAGACCAAACACTAGAGAATAACCCAGACTAAGCAATGTGTCTCTCTCTCCTCCTTCTCCCAACTTCAGAAATCTCCAAACTTGCGCACTGAGTGAGTGACTTGAGTGAGTGAACAAATCAGGAATACTCCTCACTTATTTATCCTAGCTGGCAGGAGCTAGGGAGGTGTCTCTTCATCAAGCAGGGTCGACCTCTTCAATTAGTGGTTATAACCACTTTAATTAGGCATGGGGAATGACTTTTTAATTATCATGATATAATTAGGGTTTGATCAATCCACAAAATGGGATTTTGTCATACATAAGCCCCGACATGATCAATCAACAAAAGAGGATTGATCTATAAGTAAATGACTCAATCATAAATAGAATACTCTTTGTAGTTACAATATTTCAACAGAAACATAGTAAAATGAACTTTGGTTGCACAATCCTAAACTTGTCCCCCTACATTATAACAATAAAAATGGTATTGTTAAAACTTACTGGAGATGAATAACTTTGTGCATTCTATGTTCATTTCTATGAGAACCAATTCTTCTTGTAGATTTTGAAATGTTGACCATTCCATGAGTTCAAAATCTATGTATCTATTGCATATTGAAATCAATTTTTACTCTACATTTGTTTATTAATATATATAGAAGGATCACCGTGTCTTTGTTGATGTTTCAAATAGGAACAAGTTATCATAACTAGTCTCCACCTATGAATTGGTTGACACTTTTATGTTTGTGATATTTTGCACAAGGACTCTTTATTCTTGAAGCCTTGGGGACCATAAATCAATCCCTCAGCCATAGATATCAAACATGTCTATCACAAACAAGCTTCCAGTAGAACAACCTAAGGATATAAAGTACCAGAGACAACCATATGAATCATTGTGATATCTCTATGCAACCATGTTAATCATCTAGGAAAGATTTCAATAGAATTTTCATGATAGGTGTTATAATATTTGATATTTGAAGTCAAATTTAGTACAAGAGAAATTTGAGTAGCTACAAAAGGATTAAAATGTAGGATAGTTGAATTTAAAACATGAAATGCTATCACGTGTGCTAATTTTTGTATTTCATTGAAGTCTGCTTATCATTTAAGAATAAATTATCATGATCCAAGCCACAAAATGGGATTTTTCAATCAAAAACAAAATTAATTTCACCCATAATTTATAAAAATTCATTAACCCATTGCTTTGTCTCTTACAATCCAGCAAATCCCAAATTCCAAACAATATTGTATACTAGATTTTATATTATGTATATGGAGCACTTTCGCACTCTGACAAGACACAAAAATTCAGAGTCTGACATGATCACCTTATGCACCTTCTTACTTTACTCTAGATTCCATACTAAATAGAGTTTTTGCAATCATCCATGTTACCCCTCCAAGGGGTGACAACTCCAGAGGTACCCTCACAGAGTGTCATGTTGTTGCTTGCATGAGCTATCTTCCTGATCATATACAGACTCGGACAATTCTTCTCATTGTCTCCATCAAATGTATGATCGTGCTAGCTTAGTTGTGGTATATATGATCCTCCTCCCTCACTCATCAAATGATAGATGTGTTATGGACGTACATTGTTGTTTCACTATGATCTATCTTAATATTCCATGTATTGGTGGTTCATTTGGATGTGATTCTATAACTTCTTGGTTAGTCATGAAAGTGGTAAACACTAAAATGAAATCTGATAGCACTTCATAACATACATAGTTTTATTATTTGCCTCACCGTACCTTGGGGGATCATATTTTTCCTTTAGAAGTGTTGTCATTTCTCAGGTCAATTTGTACTACTAAGTAACTAGCCAAGGTAGTGTTCTCCACATTCTAACCATGTTAGACACTTTCCACTTTCCTTGTTTCACTTCATTCCATCCATTAAAAATATATCATAATTGTGTATGACTTATCAAATGTTAACATAAATGTGTAATGAAGAAATCCTAAATTAATAAATCCAAAAAAGGCTAGAGGTGAAGACCAATAAGTCAAAAACCAAAAATATAAAGTTTGAGCAATGCCACCTTGCTATGAGGCCAATGTCCCTAGTCCCTAGCTTGTCTATGAATATCTAAAGAAAAAATGGCTTATTCAATAAAATGAACACATAAAGAAAAAGGCAAAAAGGGGTAGTAAGAAATAGTGTCGAGGACATGTAAATCGATGCTAAAAACTCCCACTTTAAGGCTATTGTATAAAATCCTAGCTCGTTAAAACTAAATGAATAAAATAAGATAACCTATGTGTATCAATGACTTTGAGTGTCATTGCATGAAGTCTTTCTCTTCCCTTTTTCCATAATTATTCATCACACCACCTATCTTTCACCTAGGTACTTGGGAAATACTTATTGTCCTAGGACTTGTCACATGTATAAGGATTAATGTTGCTCCCCCTTGGTAAAACTTAGGAAAATATTAAAACTAATCCTTGTTGTTATGTTGCATTAATAGATATCACTAGGTGTATATTACCTAATGGATTACCAAGAAGCTAGATCCATCACTCCAAGTGGATAACTTTCTTTGAGATTTGTGTACCATGCTTTGAGATCCATGACACTACATTGGGGCTGTGATGTTTCCTTGGGATCCATGTACTGCATTGGGATATGTGTCACTACTTTGGGATCCATGATAGTGCATCAGACCATGACAGGGATGCCACACCATAACACTTACCACATGGACTACTTAGAGTTTCCCTCCTTGCTCATTTGGACGATGTACTCAAACACATGCATTATCATTCCCCCCTTGGACCACACATGGAATTTTATTGATACATTGGAGTACTCCAAGGAGGTGTTTACAGGTCGTTGTGGTGGTTACAGGGTGTTATGTTGACTACAGGATGGTGTGGCATTGACCACATTGCTTTACTTGAGGAGTGCTCCTATTGAGGAGGCCACACATGCCATCACACATTGGATTCTACCTTGGAATTCCTACGTGTGTGGGGTGACGTCACACACATGGAGCTTGTTACTTCTTACTTTTTCCGCTTCCTTTCCATTGGGATTTGTTTGGAGGGGCACCTTAGTCCTTAGACCCTTGTTGACTTGTTCCTCACTCATTTTTGGGACATTGGCATGTTTTATGAGAGGGTGCACTTCTTCTAGCCCCTTTAGTCCACACCGTGAACCTTTATTGTTACACTTGGACCATTTTTTAGGGGGAACTCATTTATTGGAGGATTGGAGGGTTATTTGTCCCCGTTTGCTAGAATACAAAGATAATACAAGACCAAATAAGTACATCTTTCTCCACTTGGAAGGGGAACTAAGGTATATAATTTTTTCCTTAATACCTTTGACCATTAAAGTTTTGTTTCTTTGCATTGAGGTAGGACGTCTAGGGGGTATTCCCTCTTGCAACAACCATTCTTTGATATCACCTTGGTAGTACTTGGAAAGGCTCCCTAGAGGACCAATCCCCCCATCCAACTTTGAAGAATCATATTTTCCCTAGGTAATGCTTGATAGGAAATTCTCTTAGGTTCCCTCAACATTGCCTCATCTTTAAACCCTAAGCCTCACCTAGACTTCTGTAGTGACCCCATAGCCCTTTTGTTAGGATATTTAGACACTTAAGAGTTAGTTAAGATCAATTTGATCTAATGTGTCATTAAGTAAAAGTGTGTTGCTTTAGTATGCATTTGTAGTTATGTAATCCGATGGTCACGATATGTTCTCGACATAAAGTGATCTAACGGCTCATATTCCCTTCGATATTAACAGCTACATTGATTCATGGCTTAACACTCGAATGGTCCATGATATCTATTTAAAGAGCATGGAGGGTCATTTGCAGATAATTGATTGTGAGAAACTCTCTTGTAAATCTCTCTGTAATATTTTTCTTTTGCATTAATAAATTGTTCCAAGTGGCCATGTTGGTTGAATTCGTGGATGTTTCCCCATAGGGGTTTTACCACATCAAAACATCAATGTGTTGATCGTTGATCTGGTTGTGTGAGTGGTTACTGAAGGTGTTCATCCACTGTTGGATTACCTATGTTGTCAAACATGGAATCAAAGCATATTTGAAGACACACTCCCATTGTAGATCGGGATCTTGAAGTTGTATTGTCGCATCTCTGGTTTCTTTCATTTCCATACATTTTGGGGTTGAAAGGATTGTTCCATTACGTCTATAGCGCTTGTTTCAATTAGGAACGATTTTTGTTTCACTCAGAAAGGTTTCCATTTTCCCACAATATGGCCATTTAAGTCAGATCTGGAGGTATAAAGCCTGAATACGCCATTTTTAAATTTTTGCAGAGATAAATTTTAGTTTTATTTCGGTTTTTTGTTTTTTATTTCTCGATTGCTACTATTTTTTATCTATGTATTCTCTTTGCCCTATACCCTCTGTGGTCTCGACAAATCATAAACAAAGTGTAAAGGGTTTTCTTCTCTGTGTATGTTCTTTGTCATGCGCTTTGTGTGATCTCGGTAAATCAGAAACAGAGGGAAAAGTTGCATTTTTCGGGTAAGCTAATCAAGATCTAAACCTTGTTGTCGTTGAAAAGTGAAATTTTTTTCTTGTGTGAAAATATATTTTTTTATCATGCTTTCCAAGGTTGTCTTCCACAACAACAACATCCTCAATCCTCCTTCTAAACAGAATAATATGTTTTGCACTAGCTCACTTGGTTAAAAGTTTTTTTATTAAGTAAGAGGTCTTGAGTTCAAGCCTTCTCAAATCTCTTTTTGTTATTGTTTTTTGAAAAATTTCATGCATCCATTGTAAAGTCTATTTCACTTAAATTATAAAAGTAAATCACTATGAGTAGCTTTAATATTTTAAGTTATTTATTTTGCATGCAACTTTCATTTATAAAGTAACTTTATATTAAAAGTGATCCATGATTATTCTATAAAAATGGATCACTTCATAAGAAAATTATTTGTAAAAATGAGGTTATTAGGAGGGGTATCGCAACGTGGACCAACTTATACTTACCACATGGCTCGTTAGTTACCATTTATGTCTTTTTTCAAACGAGCATAACTTTCACATCCAAAATCCATTTTCAGTGCCGTTTTTTTTAAACAACCTATTTTTTCGAGATCTTTCCATCCAAACCATCAATTTCATATTTTTATACATATTTTAATATGGCATACCCCAGTGATATTTTTCTTACTCATACCAACTAATTCTCACGGAAATCCCATATGGAAGATGTATTAAGAAGTAAAGGATTGTGCCAAATAACCTTGGGGAAAGAACTAGAACCCAGTGTTAGCACTCTATAAATTGTGTCCAGCTAAATAGACAAACGACAGAGGTAACTGTTTCAACCAGCTTTAGAGCTGAGGCACTAGCCTTCCCAAATCAGAGAGGGTTATCTCGTGTCACTTGATATATCTATGGAAATCGGTGGCTAGATTTGATTTTTTTGGGATATTTTTAATAGAGTTGTTGGCAAAGAAGAGGGGAATAGTATGGGCTATGGAGTCAAAATTCTGAAAGTGAATGAAGACAATGCATAGACTGATAGAACTCTCCAGAGGAAAAAGGATAAATAAGGCGATGAATCTGAGTTATTCTTGAAATAAAAATATGTGTAGGAAGATAAAGAGGACAAATAACTGCATCAGAGCATTGCTAAAATGAGTGTTGAAGATGAAATGGAACAGTCAAGGTGTAATTCGTCCTCACATGTGCCAAGGAGAGTTTTCAGGTCAATGTGGCATATGTATGTTCAAGGAGGATATTTATGCTAAATATCCTCAAAAAAATTGGTTTACTTTGAATGTTATTAATGCTTTGAAATCCAAACCCTAGTTTTTAGGTATTGGACTGATTTTCTTAGATTTTTTGTATCTTGTTGATGTAACTAATTCCAAATTCGACCCCAGGGGGGGAGATATTTAGTTATATTTTGAGAAGATTAGATCCATTCTTTAAGGATCTAGTAGTTTTCATGTAAGAGCTATAAATTCCATATAAACTAGATGTAAAAGTGGGGGGGAACTCTAAGACCCGAGAGGTCTGAGACAAAGTTTGGAAGTTGTGAGAAAGTTGTAGGAGACATTTTTCAGTTGTTATCATTATAAGCCTGAGGGGAATTTTGGCTGTAATAATTTATGTTATTGAAGGTTGTTAATATGTGTGTTATCAGATTGTGTTCTTGTTTTCATTCTAATTTGTCTTCTTACTTGAATAAATCATATACCTTGAGGATCGTGGTTGCCTTTGGTTAATGGATTCTTGAGCATCTGAGGATATGATGTGTATTTTCTATTAGTAAATGTTTACATTGAAGTACCTTGAATTCATTTATGGAGAGAGGATCTCTACCTTGTGAATTTTCTATTTTTTGTTATTTTTTCCCTTCTTCTATCCATTATTATATAAACCCTTTTATCTTATATGCAGATTGATTGCATTTAATGAGAAGAGTGTTTTCTTAAATCCATAGCCCAATGATCCATCACTAATCTACAGTAGCTTATTATCTTTTCTCTTTCTCATTTGCTTCTTCTTGATCCACTAAATTTCTTGAAAA
This sequence comes from Picea engelmannii, assembly GCA_009831015.1. Classification (NCBI taxonomy): domain Eukaryota; kingdom Viridiplantae; phylum Streptophyta; class Pinopsida; order Pinales; family Pinaceae; genus Picea; species Picea engelmannii. The sequence goes on along the minus strand of ML796263.1, from coordinate 67,510 downwards.
CCCAACCCAAATCATTTCTAATTTAAGGTGTGTTAGGCTTGTTCCTAAAGCAATGTAGGAACAACTTCTAGCGCTAACATCTTTTGGTGTCATTGTCAGGGATGGAAGTAAAGATATATTCCCTAGGAGAACGACAACGAGGAGATCTAGATTTGAATGGTGAAATGAATCTGGAAACTTTAGATTTCTTATCTTTCACCATGGTGACTCCATTGTTCATAGATTCATAGGCGACTCCACTGGCTGAAGATCCAGAATGGTCATGGAAGCTATATTGGCTCGGAGGTATGCATTTTTGTGATTTCTTAAACATAGTTGTTTTTCCACATCCGGTGCCTAGTATAGCTTAATGGGATGACTATCTTCCTAGATTCAAAGGAAGCAAGTATGATCATCATGGTGAGAACTTATTAAATTTTCATAAATGCATGCTTGAACATGATTTTTTTCACGATGATGTCTTAATAAAGATGTTCATATTTTATTTAGAAGAACATGCTCATAAATGGTGTCAATCTCTTCCTGTTGTTGGCATTCATTCTTTGAAGGACTTTCATAATTCTTTTTATTCATATTGCAAAAGGATTTACCCGACTGAGATATTTTTTGAGCATTTTTGTGAAGGATATGCATTATATATTCATAATTTAGCAGTTGATGCTTCTAGCAATGCAGATGAAGGGGATGGTTATATTGAGGAAGAGGAAGAAGATTCATTATCAGATATATATTCTTCTAAATCTATTTTACAACAGGAGGATTTTCAACATGAGGATTTTGAGTTTGATGACAATAATACTTTATATGCATTTGGCATTAATCCAAATGTTTCTTATAGTGATAATTATGATACATAAAATCTTCATCTTTGTCATTAGAATTTTATGTTGCTCCCATTTTTTATGAACATGATGATGATCTTGAAATTCTAGATCCAAATGTTTGTGATGTGGAAAAATTTGATCAGCAGATTCATGAAGACATCCAGTCCATTATCCATGAATAACCGGAGCCGGTATATGACATATATGTATATGATGTCTATGAGGAATACATGGATCAGTTTGTTGATTCTCATGATGACATTGTTGTTTTTTTTGTTCAAGAAAATTATGTTCAAATTCAGGATGACCTTGATGCTTTTGATTGACAACACCTTAATGATGTTCATTCTCATTTTCCAACAAAACAAATGAAGTATAGTTTGATAAGTGAAGCAAAGGAAAAATGTCATCTTTTGTATCAGTTGGCCATGTAGCATAATTGGCAGGACCCCATGGCCATTTACATAGAGTCATGGTTTTCATAAAATTTCATCCTTGTGGCATTTGGAATCAAAGTGGATTGTGGTTGTAAGTATGTCTTGCAAATCAAATTTTGGCTGCAAATATTATATTCTTCTTTCACTTCCATCTGCATGCAAGAAGCTCTTATATTTGGTTGGATGCTATCATGGCTTCATTGGAATAATGATTAAACATGATTAGTTTGTTCCTACCAGTTAGAAATAGGATGAATAAGCTCGATTCTCGAGCATTTGGTTTGTAGCAGTATATTTTGTTTTCAGCAGTGTGTTTTTAGATTTTGAATAAGTTGCAAAGATTTGGAAGGTGGTGAATGAATCCATATCCCAATGAGTAAGGCACGTGTCTTCTTGTTCTTGGCATCTCACAGGGATCATTCCATCCCTCATGGAGCCTATGTTAACTCTCTTTCTATCTCAAGCATTCTCGAGCCCAAATCCACCAGGGATCAAGTGTATTTGAAATTGCAACCAAAACAAGTATATAAAACTCTCTATATATGATGGGGTTTTGCTTATTCTTATAGCTTCAGTGGAAACTACTCTAAATTAGTTGAAATTATTTGACAAGGTTATGTGAACATGGTAAAAAAAGGAGTTAATCACATATTTTAAAATAACAACTTCAAAGGAAGGGTTACTGCAAGTAAACAGAGGAAACAAAGTAAACAGAGAAAGAAGGGCTCAAAATTGGTATTTAGATCTAAGATTTATGATCCAAGGAGAATGAAAACTCATTCCCACACCAAGCAAAAAATAATAAATAGTCTAGATTTGTTAGTTGAAACAGCTAAAACTGTCTCCCAAGGAAACATTCAGATTTGACAGTTTGATTTTCTATGAAACCTTAAATTTTGAATGCAATCAATGAAATTTGAAGGAAACATTTTTTGAGATCAGGTACTTAATATTTTGGTTCATCTAAGAATGTTTTTGGATTTTACCTAGGCGATAAAAAGGTTTTAGGTATGCAAACTGATCAAAAAATAGCGCTACAAGAAGTTCCAGTAGCGCCCTGTTTTTCAAGTAAATAACATAGTTTTGGGTTTTTGTGATAGCTGATGATGGAAAATGATAATGACACAATTTAAACCATAAAATACACATTATAAACCATTTTTTATCTTCAGCAAATAATTTTGGAGAAATCTTGTATGGAAAAGGAGAAAACAGAAAACAGGGGATTTTCTGGAAATGATTGTTTTTGCAGTCAATTTCAAGCTCAGATTATGAGGCGATGAAGAGGAATTTGTGACAACCAAAATAGGTGTTTTTAAATCACAACCTACTATAAAAAATTCTCCCTTGGATTTTACACAAGTGTCATGGTTTGTGAGATACAAGCAGGTCTTTACAGTTCATTTTTTCAAATTTGTAAATACAGAAATTTTCATGTTTTAGTCATCTTTTTTGGGAATATTACGAGGCGATGGAAAAGAATTTTGAAAAAATGAAAAAAAAATTATCAATCACAATATCATATACAAAAACCTCCCTCATTTTTCACATGGGTGTCATGGTTTAGGCGATATCGAGTGTTTTTTCAACCCTATTTTTCAGAAATTCAGTGTGAAATTGATGAAGATGAAATGGAACAGTCAAGGTGTAATTCGTCCTCACATGTGCCAAGGAGATTTGTGAGGTCAAGGTGGAATATGGATATTCAAGGAGGATATTTATGATAAATATACTCAAAAAAATTGGTTTACTTTGAATTTTATTAATGCTTTGAAATCCAAACCCTAGTTTTTAGGTATTGGATTGATTTTCTTAGATTTTTTGTATCTTGTTGATGTAACTAAGTCCAAATTAGACCCCAAGGGGATATATTCAGTTATATTTTGAGAATATTATATGCATGCTTTAAGGATCTAGTATTTTTCATGTTAGAGCTATAAATTTCATATAAACTATATGGAAACGCAGGGGGGAACTCAAAACCCAAGAGGTCTGAGACAAAGTTTGGAAGATCCAATAAGAGTTATGAGAAAGTTGTAGGAGACATTTTTTAGTTGTTATCATTGTAATCCTGAGGGGGATTTTGGTTGTAATAATTTGTGTTAATGAAGGTTCATAATATGTGTGTTATCATATTGTGTTCTTGTTTTCATTCTAATTTGTCTTCTTACTTGAATAAATCCTATACGTTGAGGATCGTGGTTGCCTTTGATTAATGGATTATTGAGCATATGAGGATCTAGTGTGTCTTTCCTATTAGTCATTGTTTACATTCAAGTACCTTGAATTCATTTATGCAGAGAGGATCTATGCCTTGTGAATGTTCTGCTTTTTGTTATTTTTTCCCTTCTTCTATCCATTATTATATAAACGATTTATCTAATATGCAGATTGATTGCATTTAATGAGTGGGGTGTTTGCTTGACTCCACAGCCCAACGGTCCATCACTGATCTAAATTATCTTATTATATTTTCTCTTTCTCATTTTCTTCTTCTTGATCCACTAAATTTCCTGAAAACCCAACCCAAAGAATTTATAATTTAAGGTGTGCTAGGCTTGCTCCTAAAGCAATCTAGGAACAACTTCTAGTGCTAACACTTACCACTTTCCACACTTCATCCCCTAACCTCCTTATCTTTTGGGATTTTAGGGTGTACTGACCCAAGAAGGGATTGTCCCTCATTTCATGGGAAGAAGGGGCTAAAGGCCTGGAGGGAATGTAGCTGGAAAAAGATAAAATCCAAATCATAACCTTCCAGATGCTCGCCCAAAGAGGTCTTGACAACAATGAAACGTTTCTCCTAAAAATTCAAAGACCTTCAAAATAAAACACACACACACACACACACACACACACACGCACACATATATATATATGTCCCACTTGTTGAGGGATCTACACAAGTCTGTTAGAAGCTAGACTTTACCCCCATGGAACTTTGTGTACCTCTCCCTTCAAGTGACATTGTGGAATTGTCCCCCAAGTTATATGTTACCCCATAGGGAGTACCCAATAGTTCTGGACCTTAATTAATTAATGACATTAAATGGGCTTGAAAAAAGGATGCAATGAAAACGAAGGTGCAACACACCCTCTACAAAAGCACCCATAAATGAGACACTACAATCTCTTTTATGTCATGAACCCCATGCCCAAAATTCTTTCCCCCATCCACTTCATATTCTCCACTTGGCTTAGAGGGGGGTCAACCTAGGAAAGACTCTTTGACTTGGGGGATGATTCACCCAATAGGTCACTTTGTCAACCCTCCCATACCTAAACTTGGAAAGTTGCATAAAGTCCTTAAGCACCTGTTTAATTTGATGAGGTGGTTTTTGATGCACATGCTTAGGTGACTCTTTTATCGATTTTATTTACTTATCATGATACATTTGAATTGATATCCTTGGAAAGCGTATTCATTGTCTTTGCAGGACCTTGCTTGGTGGACATTTTTGGACGAACAAGCCTAGATTGGGCTTCCTTGAGGCATGAAGCCAATAGATTGGACACCATGGCCCACAGACCGAATGATGATGGTATATTTTGGAGGCTTGAGAGACACCTTGGATGACCTCACCTAGCCCCTACAAGCCCAATTTTCTGCCTTTGGAGGTCAAAATGTCATATTTGGAGGGCTTGACATCACCCTAGGGCTAGGGTTTGGAGTGGTGGAGTGGTTAACTTGACACTTGGCACCTTTTGATGGAGAGAGGCCTTGAATTGATGGAGGAGATCTTAGAGCATGATATAGGTAGGCCTTTGGAGGCCCAATGTTTCACCTCCAAGCTCAAACGACTTGCTAGAAGTTCCAAAACGTCACCCTAGAGAGGGTTGACGTCATCTTTAGGGTTTCTTATGTGAAATCGTTAAGCTAAATTGAATTTAATATTGTAAAGGGGAAAATAAATGGAAATGTCTCCCTTATTTTGTGGTTTACCCTAACTTAAGTGGACAAACACCTTTTAGAACATTTGTATAAATAAGGATCATTTCTATTTCATTCTCATCATAACTCTCCCATTTAGAGAAGATACTTGGCTGAAATTTGCGCTCTCTTTGAGGAACTTAGATCTCTATCTCTCTTGAAAATGTCTTTTGGTGATTTTCTCTTGGTGTATTGTGGAGATAAGGTGATGTGCACCTCTTAGTGGCTTACTCTCTTGCTTTGTGGTGAAATTTACTCGGTGAACTAGGGTTTTATATTGCATCTCTCTTGGAATTGGTAAGAAAAATCTACAATTTGTTAGTTCTTCTTGTTTGTTTCATAGTGTTATTGGTTGAAACCATAGGAGGAGTATAAATTCATACACCCTCCATCAAGATTCATCTACATTGCTAGTTATTAAGTCAATTTTTGACAAGGTTTCTAGGAGGAGTACAAGGGTGTACACCCTCCTAAATTTACCTAAGTTTGATTTGCATACCCTAAGGAGTAAGAGGATTTACACCCATAGGGATATTTTAGATCCAACTCTTATATCCAATACTCCATTTACCCATAGTTTAAAATGTACTAATCTGATTTTTGCATAGGAGAAATAAAATTGTTTGCATTGGGTAACGTGATTTTACAATATTTTCAAATTGTTTGAAGTGGAATAAACTATATGCTCTACTAGCTTGTTTGAGCCACTAGGGTGTTATAACCCTAAAATGCACCATACAGGTTTACCTGGCATCAAGCCAACTCATGCCTCTTCCTAGCCAAATCCATGCTGAGTAATTCCTCAAAAAACCACTTAAAACAAGAAACCCGCACCCTAACTTCTCACTGGGCGCGGGCAACCGCTTGCTGTCCTTTTACTGCACGCGGGCATCCGCGGGCTAGCCCAAAACAGCCCGCGGGTACCTAACAAAGCAAAAAATCAGGAAAGTTTCCATCGGGACACGAGGCTTTTTGTCAGTTAACTGAAACTCTCCGCCATGCATGGCCGAGATTTCACCTAAAACCCTAGCTCTTCCTAGCCTATAAAAGGAGGGGTAGGGGTACTAATCAAAGGAAGGAAAAAGGATAGCAAAGAAACTCTGCCAAATTGCCAAGTCCATTATTGTCCCCACCCTTTAACTTTGCCTCAAGCTTCAGGAGAACTTCATGTTGCAGCAGTTGGAGGACAAAAGAAGAGGAGGAGCCCAGGATCAGGATCGAGGAACGGTGGCCAGTCTCAAAACTCATTGTAAGTGATTCATTTTGAGACTAATGAAAAAGAT
>ML796263.1:46687-60935 GCA_009831015.1 Picea engelmannii | reverse complement strand
AGCAGCAGCGAGGAAATAGAAGGCTCAACGGAGTATCTACTTCAATCATCGTTAAAAAGGTGAGTCGATTCTTCCATTGTTTTCTTGAAAAAGGGGTTGAGATTTTGGGTAGAAGGTTAAAAGTTAAATCTTAAGGGTCATGATCTGCGTATAAGTTTAGAGCCCTAGCTTATTAGTCCGTAGGGTATAATACCCCACAACATAGGGCGTCCTCTTTGGATAAGGATATATTACTACTTTTATAACATTAAATATGCAGTCATTAGGGCTGCAGAAAAATGCTCTCAAACTTTTACTTTTGCTCTCTTTTCAACCGTCAAAATTTGCTAGAAAACTGCCATAATAATCTACTTGTCATTTAGCATATTTTGGGTGGTTTACTTGTGATTTTTCATGGTTGGAATTTTATGTTGTAGAAACATTTTGCTACAGCCATAATTTTGTTATAATATCTCTACAATAACATCTTTGAACAACCCTATATTTTTGCAAAAGTCTTTCTCTATCTCACTTAAGTTATACTGGTCATTGCTAGTTTATCTCTTGCATCTTTAAATAGACTTTTAGTGACTTATCTAGCAGCTTTTATTATCATTTAATTGATGAATTATATCATTTTTTACTTCTTCTATATAGAACAAAAACATTCACTTGCTTGTCCATTGGATATCAAGGCTTGTATACTCGTCTTTTCTTGTGTCTCGGGCAGGTGCAACAATCGTTTGCAGGTACACTACTTCTTGGAAACCATACCTCATAAACAAGACTTCATCCCTGTTAAGAACCCAATACCTGAATACAAAATATCAGAATAGATCCAAAGATATCTGAATACAATCACCACACAAGATCTATGAAACCATATAGAAAAACACAACCTTATTATAGAAACCCTTGAGGTAGGGAAACACCATACAATGGATCCTATTATGGAAGGGATCCTCTTCTGTTCACTTGCCTCTTCAAGGGGGCATCCTCCTATTGAGCTACTGCTCCAAATACAATAATTATTTTCATGTCTCATTACATTGCTTGAACCCCTTTATATAGTTCTACCATCACCTAAGAACATTCTAGAGGAGGAATCTTCTAGAAGTAGAACCTTCTAAGAAGTCCTCTTACATTTATTATATCTAATTACCCATTTATTATATTTAACTACCATAGTGGGCCTTTTTTAATAATATAGTGGACCTAGTCCACCTTACATTGAATGACCTCCACTATTATCACTATGGGCCCTCTGGCCCCCCCTCACTACCTCTCTAGCTACCTTACAATCCCAAGCCTTCCATCTCTCCACAACTTGACCTATAGGGGATTCATATTCCATAACCTCACTTTCCATATCATTTCCCCCTAAGGTCACCTGGGATTCCCCCCTTGTGTTGGATTTATGCTTCACTACAGTGAGGGGAGATTTTATCTAAGGTGACAGTGGGTAGACTCTACCACAGTTATCGCCATTTCATGGATTGGGTCAATATTTTCCCAACCTATAGTTTGTGTGATAAAAAAATTGTGTCATTTTTGGGGATGGTTTTGAATCCTCTTTCGTGCCCTAATGACACTTTGGAAAGATTCCATCCCAAATATTTTACCCCTAGATTTCTTGATGACTCCACTTGAAGGATGTTCTCCTTCCACGCTTGATAATATCTTCTTGAAGCTCATTTGGTGAGTCCACCATCCCAGAATCCACCTTCCCATAAGACGTTTCCCCTGGGGAGATTCAAACCTTATAAGATTTACCGAAGAAGGCCTCCTCTCAAACCTCTCATTGTCAAAACCCTATCCAAAGGTAACCTTCCCCTTGCTCCAATGGCTCACCCTTGGGAAAAAGACCTCTACAAACCATTAAGCATGGCCACCATCCCCGGATATCCCAATACCATTCCAAAAGATTCACACAAATGGTTTCCAAAGTTCTTTGGGAATAATGTGATCACAGTTGACAATCATCTCTATGCCATGGGCCGAGATATGGAAAATGCAGAAGTGGAACATGAATGTTAGAATATTTGATGTGCTCGTTTTACCATAGACAATATCAATATTTTCACCCAACCATAGGCACGCAGCCACCCCCGAGCACCATAAAAATTTCTAGATAGAATGATTCTGGAAGCAACACTAGAGCCAACAGATAACCAAGAGAGCGCATATTTCTCCAAAGATAGATCACCAAAAAAAAAGTTTCAAAGCCACGGAACAAGAACAATACTCAACTGCAGCAGTTTCAACAGTTGCACTTGCAGTTTCACTTACCAAGAATACCACCAAGAAATATCACCAAGAACACCACAAAGAGATACTATAAGGTAGGGTGCACATCTTAGGCTAGATGGTTCTAGAGAGAGATACCAAGAAACACTCCAAAGTATCCACCTTCCTATCTTGCAGCTGCAGCACCAAACTTGCATTATCCTTGACTGAGAGAGTGAGTGAAGTGAGTGTGTACAAATGAGCTAGATCATCTCTTATTTATAGCGGTTCTTGTCACTTGTCTGGGCTGACTTGTCCTTTTAGAATCTTATACTTTAATATTAATTATTTTACTTAGTCGACTTGTCTTCTAGGGTTTCTCTTGCTTCCCAAAATATTCTAGTCTCGTCAAAGGTTACATGTGGAGGTTAATACCTTCCGCAGCTACCGTAAAATCAACACTCCCTCCTAGCTAGGGAGGTATTAATAGTAATGGTCTTGAGAACAAAAATACCATTCTATTGGTAGCATCATCATAGCCACACAGGCTATCTCATAATCACATAAATCAAACCACAAGCAACATCATCACTATCCATCTAGTTGGAAATCATCTCCAACACTAGTGGTAGTCTCCATGGAAATCAGATAGTAGCATATAGCTCCTACAACTCCATCCAATAGAACACAATTGTGTCTATCCATAGTAGTACACAACTATTGTTCAGTGGTACTCAACCACTCCTAGTAGCACACGGCTACTAACCAGTGACACACGGTCACTACCAGTGGAGCATATCCACCACAATAGAATACAACTATTGTGCAAAGACATACATTCTCCACATCAATCAAATCATATCATCGGATATCATCCTGCATCAACAATGTCATCAGTTGCATCACCTATAAGTCGTATTGCCATGATGTGAATGCATCATATCTAAGTTCTATTGGCGTGATTTGGAGTATCATCTACATCATCTCTAAGCCGTAATAGCATGAACATAACTAGCATGATGTAGGTGCATCAAATCTAATTTGTATGTCATATCTAAGTTGTACTCGCATGATGTAGATCATTTCCTCTTTGTGTCACCTCTAATTTATATGATCATCTCTAAGTTGTACTAGCATGAGCATATCTAGCATGATGCCAATGCATCATATCTAAGTTGTATGGCATATCTAAGTTGTACTAGCATGATCATATCTAGCATGACGCAAGTGTTTTGCATCACCTCTAAGTTGTATGGTCATCTCTAAGTTGTACTAGCATGAACATATCTAGCATGATGTCAATACATCATATCTAAGTTGTATGTCCATCTCTATATGTCCATCTCATATCTAAGCATGAAACGACTCATAAGCATTGTCTCTTAGTTGTAGTAGCATGAACATATCTAGCATGATGTCAATACATCATATCTTAGTTGTATTTCCACCTCTAATTTATACTTGCACGATGCACCTCAGGCCACTGTATCATCCACAACTCCAACCATTTGTATCATATCTAAGTTGTACTAGCATGATCATAACTAGCATGATGCAAGCATCATCTCTAAATTGTATGACCATATCTAAGTTGTACTAGCATGATATAGATTTGTAGCTCACTGACAATCCATGATTCCACATATCAKAACTCCCTCCTATCCGAGGAATTCATCTCCTCCCTCTCAACCAAGGGAGAAATATCCACAAGTCCCAACTTGTCCCTTAAGTATGCAAACTTTATCTTGGACAAAGGATTCGTCAAAATATCAATTGTCTTCTCATCAGTGGAGATATACTGGAGAATAACTTCTCCCCTCTAGACTTTATCACGGAGAAATTAGTACTTGATATCAATGTGCTTTGACCTATTATGGAACATCAGGTTCTCTGAGAGCTTCACATGGCTCTAATTATCACAATATATCACAGTCGAATCCAAAACCTGATCAAATAGTCCAAAAACCAGTTTACGGAGCCATAATTCTTTCATACAACCATCACAAGCTACAATATACTTTGTTTTTGCAATGTTGCGTGAAACTAACCTCTATTTCTTGCTAGCCCATAATTTCATAGAAAATATCAAACTGAAATATGTACCAAAAGTACTCTTTCTATCATCTGCACTCCCTTCCCAATCTGAATCAGTGAATACATGTAGTTGTACATCATTGTTTGAGGCATATCTCAAACCATAAGTTATCATCCCACGAATATATCTCAATATATTCTTTGCAGTGATCCAATGCTCATGTCTGGGTTCCACCTGGAACTCGCTCAACATGTTTACAGCAAAGAAAATGTTTGGCCAGGTATTCACCAAATACATCAATGAGCCAATCAATTGATGGTATAGGGATGAGTATACTGGATCAAAATCAGAGTCTCTCATCTTCCTTAGACATGTCATCGTGGGAGTTTTCCATGGATTTGCAATCCATCATCCCAAACTTCTGAAGTATCTGTACAACATACTTCCCTTTCCCCAGGAATATTTCACCATGCTTCTACCATACTTCTAGTCCCAAATAATAATGCATGAGACCAAGATCCTTCATATCGAATTCAGAGGCTAGCTCCCTCTTACACTGAATAATGAGAGGCTCTTCACCAAGCTCTTGGAGCTTGCTTGAGTCCATAAAAGATATTTTTTAATCTACATACATGGGTTTCTCTCAGGTGTACCTCAAAGCCTTGAGGTTTCTCTATGTATACTTCTTCCTTGATTGCTCCATTGAGAAAAACAGTCTTTACATCCATCTGACATAAACTCCAACCCATGGATGTTGCAAGAGATATGATGTCTCTAATAGAGGTATATCTGGCAAATGGAGAAAATGCCTCATCATAGTCTTCTCCCTCCTACTGGGAAAACCCTCTAGCTATGAATCTTGTCTTGTATTTATCAATACTCCTATCTACTGCATGCTTTATCTTGTAAACCCATTGACAGACTTTCCTTCAAATCTAGGCACAATTTTCCCATACATCATTTTTCATGTGGATTAATATGCTTCCATCATAGCTTCCTTCCATTCTTTCTTCTTGACTGATAGCCAAATATCCTCAAGTGTTCAACACTTGGATTCTTTCCAGATAAATCTTCCTCTGGAGTCATGTTCTTCAATATATGATGATGACTTCTATTATGAGCATATATAGTTTTCATATATGCTTCTCCCGATAGAAACATGGATATATTTTGGTCATTCATCACTGCCTTGATAGATTTCTTCAATGGATTGGTTCTTTCTTTCTACTACACCATTCTACTTGGGATTGTAGGGAGTAGTGAGCTCCCTTCTAATCCCAACCTCTATGTAGAATGTCTTGAAATCATATGAGGTGTACTCTCCCTCTTAGTGAGGAGGTTGATATTGGCCCACACACATCTGAGTGAACGATGTCCAAAATGTATTTTTCTTTACACGCTTCTTTTAGAATTGGTACTTGGTGAGATCACCTGCCTCACCACTTGATGGATTCATCTGCTCCATGTTTGTAATTGTCACCATAGATCCTTCTCAAAGCTATCACATGTGACCTGCCCGGAACAAGAACAACAAGAGAAAAAGTATTTTCAATAACGTTTTCATAAGAACATATCTATGGTAACAAGGATCATGGAATTACCAAGATCACCTACCTGAGAACAAGAAATATCTCCTAGAGGATGTGTTAGTTCATTTTGAAAACAAGTATAAAAAGCATCTATATCAATAGTACTTGCATGAAACTAAGCATACCTAGAAGTAATATAACCTTTCAAAGCTTGTTGTCACAACTATAGCAAATATCAAACATGATATGTGCAAATCTTAACAATTTGATCATTCAAACCTGGAACCTGGAGCCTCAACTGCTTGTTCCTTTGAATGTATTGAATCCAATATCATTGTTTGGACATGTTCTCTTTGTATATTCCTTGCAAACACACTTATGATTTGCTAGATTATATAACTTGAAAAGCATGTACAAGTGCATACCTTTGAAATTTGCAACATCGTTCAGCTTGTCTTCTGATCTAAAACTAGACACCATCTTAACAAGAAGAGGTTAGAAACTGAATAAAAAAGGTTCAATGATTGGAACAAGCTAGAAACTCTGAAATTTCAACTTTGACTACAAAATCAAATTTGACCAAAAGTCAACCTTTGACTTTGAATTTGATCCAAAAACTCAAAATTGACGGTTTTTTTGGCTGAGAGTACCAAGAGGTGCGCTAGGATAAGAAACACTAGAATATCTAGAACTTAGGACCAACGCTTCACTTAAGGTTCCCAAAGAGTTGGATTAGGGTTTGTTGTAACTGCAAGATCAGAAACCGTAGTTGCAGCTGCAACTGGTGCCACAACGAGCTTAACAAAGAACTATCACTTTACCTTTCAGTGGTTAGACTGTCCTGAAGGTGGTGTGGGCCCATAACCTGTTAGAATATTTGATGTGCTCATTTTACCATAGAAAATATCACTATTGTCACCCAACCATAGGCACACAGCCACCCCTAAGAACCATAACCTTTTCTAGATAGAATTTTTCTCAAAGTAGCACTAGAGCCAAAAAATAACCAAAAGAGTGCATCTTTCTCCAAATATAGCTCACCAAACAAAAATTCCCAAAGCCACAGAACAAGAACAATACTCAGTTGCAATAGTTGCAGCAGCTGCAGTTGCACTTATAAAGAATACCACCAAGAAACATCACCAAGAACACCACCAAGACATACCAGAAGGTAGGGCACACATCTTAGGCTAGATGGAGAGAGACCAAGAAACACTCTAGAGTATTCACCTTCCTATCTTACAGCTATAGCCCCAAACTTGCAATATCCTTGACTGAGAGAGTGAGTGAAGTGAGTGTGTACAAATGAGCTAGATCATCTCTTATTTATAGTTGTTCTTGTCACTTATCTAGGCCGACTTGTTCTTTTAGAATCTAATACTTTAATATTAATTCTTTTACTGAGTGGACCTATCTTCTAGGATTTATACACCTTTGTTTAGGGTTTCTCTTGCTTCCCGGAAAATTCTAGTCTCATCAAAGGTTACACATGGAGGTTAATACCTCCTGCATCTACCGTAACATCAACAATGAAGACGTACCAATGAGGTTGATGCATTCATCACTAACTGAAAATGCCCAAAGATGGTTTAGGGGCTTTCCTGATAACCATGTAGCATATTATGAATATTTCACTAAGTTGTCCAAGAACAAATGGACAACAAAGAAGGACAATGAAATGATTGTAGACCAATTCAATCAAATAAAGAAGAAGGAGAATGAGACAGTAAGTGAATTTGACAACATGTTTGACATATTGTACATCCAAATCCCGACAGATCTACGTCCTCCAAATGCAATTGTTTGTCTCTTGTATATGAATGCTTTTGATGGGAAATTGTGTTTCATCTTGAAGGATAAGAATCCCACCAATTTGGCTGAATTCAAAGAGTATAGCGCAAATATTGAAGAGAAACTTATTGACTAAAAGGTTGACCCTTTTCAATATCTCCATGCCAAGAAAGAAGCAAACACCAAAGCTCCTAATAGAAGTTCATCGGATCCAATTGCTCTCTTGACTCAGAAGATAGACCAGATGAGTACTTAGTTTGTCCAAGTTTAGAATCAAATCATGGGTCGATTGACCGACAACAAAGGGATGTCATAGGTTGGAGACCGAAGCCTCAACAAGAGGCAAAAGCTCCTGACACATTGAACCCGGTCAAAATAGTCAACACAGAAGAAACACCATGGTGTTCTCCATGCTAAGAACCTCATCAGGGGGATGAGTGTCCCCGGCGTGATGAAGACTCCTCTAATGGTATAAACTTCATGGACATGATTTGTAACTTCTGAGAAGAAGATATTACTCAAGAACAAATTGGTGAAGTCAGAAAAAGAGGAGCTAGAGAAGGACGACTCCAAGTGTTAAATAAGTTAACAGAGGATTAGAGAAATGAATTGAGAAAAAAGGAAGTTTTTACATATGAAAGAAGAAAAAAGGCTTTAGTTCCTCTGCTACAACCTTCCACCCCGCTTCAACCAAACATGGAAGCTCCTCTTCCATCTGTAAATAAGGTAGTCCCACCACCACCCACCTCCAGTCGGTGAATTACTTCCAAAACCAACTTTGACAGAAGAGGGGATTCAATTGAATATAGACGTGCTTGCTATGTTTGGAAAGTTTAATATCATAGTCCCTGTGACGGAAATGTGCAAGATCCCATCCGTGAGAAAATAGGTCTTGAAGTTATTGAAAGTACCAGCCGAAAAGGAGGACCCTCTAGTAATCTTGAATACCATGTGTTAGCACTGAAAGTCACACTTTGACTGCTAAAGTGTAAGCTCAGATACCATCAGAAAGTAAAAGATAATTTTGGTTTTGAATAGGTGGATCAACAAGATGGATAAATAAATAGAGAGGGTTGCAAACTATAGATCAGTAGGCTACACCAATGGGCAATGGAGTCAGAAACATCCTAATCATCGAAGGCACAAAAGTTGCTCAACAGAAAACAAGATTATATGTTGATAGGTGGAAGAATGAAGAAGGAAAACATGATATAGAATCTTCACTAAACAAATATCCTCTCAATTTAATGAATCAACAAATACTTGAATATAAACAATGATTGATGGACAAAATACAGCAGATCCTCTGTTGCTTAGGGATCCATAAATCATTGGCAGCCTTTGATCCTCAAATCTACAATATATTCAAATAAGAAGAAATATGAAAAAAAGAGTTACAATCTGAAATCACATCTCTCATGAGTCTCCAATAGAAGTAATGCTTACAATCCTAAAATGCCCACAGGCTTACAAATGAACACACACAAGAAAATTGCCTGCTACATCTCTCTCTAGCCTCTCTTGGCTCATGAATCCCCTTCTCCAATAGAGATATACTTCCTTAAATAGAAAATAGCATCCAAATAACCTTAGGATGTCGAATCCCATATCCTCCATTGGATTCTAAGCCTTGGATATAGGTGGCAACAATCAAAGAGACAAAAATCCAACAAACTACTAATTTTCAGGAATTTGTTGGAAGTCATTAATAAATTGTTTCCACCTCATGCATGAGGCCTTTGATGGAGATAAATATTAGGTGTAGGTGTCCCTTGACATCTAAATTATCCTTTTGAATCCATTCAAATCCTCCTTGACAGGTGGCAACCTCCCAACAAGGCGAATACAAAAACCGTGACCGCTATAGGAAATTAGGTAGCATCGTTGTGCAGATTCAGTAGCACCACTTATATGTCTAATATCTCTCAAACCATAACACATTTTGAAAAAATGAGAGAGGTTTTTTTTTTTTGGAATGTTATGAAAAAAAACCTCCTCCTGTTTTCAAAAATACCTTCTCAATTGTTTACAATCTAAGTTTTAATTTAGTGACTCAAAACTGGTAAAATAACTCTACACAATTCGTTTTCTACCAGAATTTAGGTAGTGAATTTAGGTAGTGCCCGCTTGTGTGTCTGCGTGAGATTGGGTAGCTCAAATCCGTGAGTGATTTTGATTCTTGAACTTGGATATTTTGAATAACCCAATATAATTTCAATTTTCCCCAAAATAGATCAAATATCCCATAATAATTGTATTCATTTGCCAAAATGAATAATGAAGGATTTATGCAACGCTAAGGCATAAACCAATCTTGTGCTAACATAGGATCCATGGGGGATAGAGTCCTCCCTATGAGGCTCTAATAAATCTTGTAGTTTCAGTGCCTTATGCTAGGGTTTCTCCCAACCTTTAACCTCTGCAATCTTCTTTGATCTGTGAACTTCAACTAAAACCAAATGCAAATGAAAACTGAAACTGACAAAAATGATGAAAATGATGCTTGTTCAGCAAGCTTATTTCACACACCTACTCTAATTATTGGGAAAATGAAGCATTCAAGTTACATGAAACAACCAATGAAACCATTTCATCATTTTTTCAACTGTTTGAAGCTTTGAAATGTGCTTCCTTAAGCACCAGAGATAATTCTTACTTGAAGGCACATTAAAGAAACATTTGGAAATACACTTTCCATTGAAGAAATCAATGAGCCTAGGCCCACTTTCTTCTTGCAGACAGGCTGCAAATGGATCCTGGAAAACATCATCAATACTTGCCCCTGCGACATTTATTTGTGTAAAAAGGAAAAGTATTGCATTAGGTATTT
The DNA here is from genome assembly GCA_009831015.1 of Picea engelmannii. Taxonomy (NCBI): domain Eukaryota; kingdom Viridiplantae; phylum Streptophyta; class Pinopsida; order Pinales; family Pinaceae; genus Picea; species Picea engelmannii. The sequence continues at coordinate 50,545 of ML796263.1, read as the reverse complement.
CCTCCACTGTTCTTGGTTGTTGTATGGCTTGCTGATTTTTTTATTCGTCCTCAATGCATATGGCCTTGGTCCACTCCTGGTCATGAGGTGTATTAGGAAAAAGGCTTAGTGATGTTTGTCTTTCTTTAATTTCAACCTTTCTCATCTGATCACATGGCATTTGATCTTGGTTGCTTGATGAAACTGAACTTGTGTCTTCAAGAGGAATAAGGAGTTGATAGGGCAGTTCATCACAATCAGAAGTGCTTGGGAAACTACATTCTTCTGTCTTATCTTCTGATTGTGAGGGATATTCATCATAGCTTGGCTTATGGTCCCAATTTCTCAGTTTTTCACCCTCTAAAATTAGATTATCATCTTTTTCTTCTTTTTCAGCAACAAAAATATGACATGAGGGTTGAAACAAGATATTGTTGCTTTGATGTGAAGGGTACTTCTCTTATATAAGGTATTCAACATATTGTTCATGGAAATATTCATAATCATCATACAAAGGTGAATCAATGACCATTTGACTATTAATGGTTGAGGGGATTAGTACAATAGCTGGGACAGCTGGTTGTTCAGTGAAAACATCCTCATAGTCATCAAAACTTGGAAAATCATGGCACACTAGTTCATTAACAATAGGAGGGATTACAACAACAACTGGTAAGCTATGAATTCATTCACGACAAGCTGCAACACTGTTCTCATGATGAAATAAATATGAACCTAAGATGACCTCTTGACTTAAAGAATGGAGAAAAGGAGGAGAAAGGGAAATGATGGATTGTCCATATTGATCTTTTTCTTAGGGACCTAGATTTCTGGACGACTTCTTCTCTTGGAGGCTAATAACCTAATATAAATTATCTTCTTGAGCCGACAAGTCTTCTAGAGTTATTAGCCAACTCATTAGGGTTTCTTCTTGCTTTCCGGAGTATTCTATCCTTGTCAGGTTTACACGTGGAGGTAAATACCTCCCGTAGCTACCATAATATCAACACTCACTCCTAGCTAGGGAGGTATTACAGGTAATGGTCTTGAGCACAAAACATACCATTCACCCAGTAGCATCAACATAGTTATATAGACTAAATCATGAGCAAAATCATCATCATCAGCTGCATCATCTCTCGAAACCATACTCTATCTGAGTAATCAGACATGATTCTCACTCCACAGAGTGATACAAGAGCCATTCTTCTAATCTAGAAGAGTAAGTGTTCTGAACCATTTTCTATCTAGAAAATCTATGTTCATCATTCATATGGCTGGTAATTATTTCCAATAAACTGTTGATAGTCTTCAAGGCAATCAGAACAAAATAGAACACAATTGTGTCTATCCATAGTAGTACATAACTACAATCCAGTGGTACACTACCACACCAAGTAGCAAACAAGTACTTGATCAGTAATGTATAGTCACGAACAGTGGAACACCTCCACCATAGTAGTATACATCTACTGTCATACAGTCTTCAGAACAATCATTTGATATCAACCTGCACAGAAACAATGTTATGATATAAACTTAATCATCTGGGTCAATCTTTCACTCACATCTGTGAGATCTGAAAGAATATTTGCCCTCAGAGTAGAACAATGAGATATCTGGACTATTCTTCTCAAGCAAGGAAGAATAATTGTCCTGTCTTCTTAACTTGGACCATTCCCCACCTTGGGCCATTCTTCCTACACTAATCAAAGTGCACCCTGGAGATAATGTATAAACCCTAAGGAATGCCTGTCCCTGATTGTTGAGCCTAGACTATTCCCCACCCTGGGCCATTCTTCCTACACTAATCAAAGTGCACCTTGGAGAGAATGTATAAACCCTAAATAATGATTGTCCGGACCATTTCCTTTGTTAACCACAAGAGGAAAAGACTGTCCTGTATCAACCTCAAAAACGGACCATTCCTCATGTTAACCATAATGAGAAATCGTTTTCCGGCGAGGCGAGCCAGTCTTCTTGAGTAACCCTCAAGAAGAGAGATTGTCCTAGACCACTCCCCATGTTAACCACAATGGGAAGTCATTGTCTATGATACATCATCAATATGGACCATTTCCCATGTTAACCACAATGGGAAATCGATGTCCATCAGAAATCTCAATCCACTTTCCAAACAGGAAAGAATCTGTCCAAGCTGGACTATTTTTCAATGAATGTCTTCAATAATATTTTCAGTGCTCCCTCCCAACCTGGGAGTCATTTCTTCATTTTTCAATAAGGAATTTGTCTCCACGAGCTCCAGCTTGAGTACGCAAACTCTTTCATCTTTTACCAAAATGTTTGCTTATCGGCTCATCTGTGGAGATATGTATTGGAGAATCACTTTTTCCTTTTTGGACTTCATCACGGGTAATGTAATGCTTGATTTCAAATGTACTTTAGTCTAGAACACTAATTTTCTGTGAAGGCTTCATGTAGCTCTGAACAATAGAGTATATCATTGTTGGAAAACTGGAACATATCCATGTGGTACTTCTTCTGTTATCATGAGATCTGATCTACTGAGTAATCATCTTGATGTTATAGGAAATCTTCACCACGCTTCTGTTGTGCACTGGAGATTATTCACCAAGTTATCTTCTTCTATCTGCATACAAGGGTCTCTTTTTGGTATGCCTCAAAGTCTTGAGATTGCTTCTTCATACGCTCTTTATTCAATTTATCTGGAGAGTATTCTTTTCATTCATCTGATGTAGAAATCCAACTTATGGATGTTGCGAATGATATAATGACTCATGTAGAGATAAGTCTAGTTTACAACAAATAATCATCATAGTCTTCTCCCTCCATCTGGGAGAACCTCTAGTTCTAGATCTCGTAATGCTTTCATTCATAAGTCTTCCATACATTGTTCTTCATCACGACTTTCAGTTCCTATTCTTGATTGCTTTTATTGAGTTTATATCAGGTTGACAATCTTGTGATTCTTGATACAATGATGGGTTGTTATGGCTTCTCTTTTTTTATTTGAATCTTCATGTTCTTCCTCGTGTTTAGCTCTTGGGTCCATGGAGTAGATTCCATGCCCTAAATATTCTATTTCTTTCTTTCATCACAAGATCACGGATGTGGATGGACAACCAGGGATACTTTAAAGCTTCTCTTCGAAGAAGACTTCTTCTGAGGTTGAATTGGATACGTACTGTCTTTCATGGCTGCTATCATGGATATATACTTCATCACCTTCTATGGATCACAGGATTAGCTCCCTCCTAATCCTTGCTTCATGTATGAGTGTATATAATCGGCTCCCTCTGTCTAACAAAGTCCACGCTTCCATCTGCATCCTTTATTGTCTTCTACAATATATAATTGGCTCTCTTGTCTAACAAAGTCCACGCTTTCATCTTGTTGTCTTCTACAAAACATCATAAGTCTTTTTCCAATTTCCTCTTGATTGTTGACTTCTTTCTGTCTTTGCTTCTTCTAAGTCTCTTCATGATTGATTCGGCTTATCTTGCAATAGCTTCCACGTGATTTGTATTTCATTATCTAATGATATCCATTCTTATCTTGTTGTTCTTCCATAGGTATAGTTCTTCTTGGAGCACATTATATTCCAAGAGATAGATATACAAGATATGTACAGAGACAATGCAAACAAGATATGTACAAGAAATAAGAAGAGTTTTGTTACCTTTAGAAGAAGAAGTCTCTTCCATCCTGCTTAGTCTTCTTTGTAGGTTCCTTTTCTTCGGCAATTAATGCTTTATGTTTCTCCTTCCTTTTCTTTAGCTCGGGACAATGATTCTTGTAGTGACCATACTTTCGACAGTTGAAGCATTGTACTTCTAAAATGTCTTTCTCTTGATTTGGCTTCCTCCTTGAACCAAACTTCCTTTTGTTCCTGAAGTT
>ML796263.1:3756-46637 GCA_009831015.1 Picea engelmannii | reverse complement strand
CGTCTTGGGAAGACCATTGAGTACTATGTTTACCAACTCCTTTTCTGAGATGATCTCTTCAATAGCTTGTAGTTGATCTCTTAACTGAGAAATTCTCACAAAGTATGATGTTATGATGTCATCATCATTCATCTTCATGTCACGGAGCTCATTCTTCAGACTCATTACTTGTCCAATGTTTTTGACTGAGAAGAGGTTTGTTAGGGCATCATACAACTTCTTCGATGAGTCAAGATGAGAGATGTAGAGTATCAAGTGGTCTTTTATGGAATCCACTATGATACTCATGGCATTGATGTCACTATATTTGAACTTCTCCATAGCTGCAACGTTCTGCGGTTCCTTCTCTTTTCCTTCTTCAAACTCTGGCTTCGCGATCTTTCCTTTCACGATATCTAGCACTTTATTCTTGGCAAGGATGAGGTCAATCCTTGTCTTCCATGCTCTGAAGTTAGAGGCTCCATCTAACTTGTTCTCTTACTTCATAGAATAAGGCATGGCTGCTTTGACTTGGTCAAACCCTAGATTTGACCACAAACTCAAACTTGACGTCTTGGCTTGCTGAGGATACCAGGAGATGCGTTGGGCTAGGGCGCACTAATCTGTCCAAAGATTATGTCAATCTCTTCACTTAAGGTACCTCAATGAGAGGATTAGGGTTTCTGCAACTTCTCTTGCTAGTAACCCTAGCGGCAGTGTCTTGGAAGCTTCTTCTGATAGTAACCCTAGCGGCAGTTCCTCAGTGAGCTCAATATCCTAGCGGCTATGTTTCCTTCCAGCGTTTAGACTGAATGAAGGAGGTGTGAGCCCATAACCTGTTAGAATATGAAATATTTGTGCTCGTTTTACCTTTGAAAATACCCTTGTCACCCAACCATAGGCCGGAGCCACCCTTCGAGCACCTTAACCTTGACAGAGAATCACTCTGGAAGCAAACCCTAGGCTAGATAGCCAAACAAAGGGTAGCACACCTTTCCCCAAGGATAGTGCATCAACAAAGGCTTATCAGATGTTCCAAACTATAGCCAAGAGATAGTCCAAGCCAAAACGTAACAGCTAGCACCAGCAACTCTCCTCAAACCTGCGCACAAGACTGGGCACTGCAGTGCGCACCAATTGCTTCTCTACAATTATGAGACTGTGACAAATGAGAGACTCGTGCCCTGTATTTATAGTATTCTTGCCTAATTGCCTGAGCCAACTTCTTATTCTGGGTATTTGTCTATTCAGTATATTATTATTTCTTCTGGATGACTTCTTCTCTTGGAGGCTAATAACCTAATATAAATTATCTTCTTGAGTCAACAAGTCTTCTAGGGTTATTAGCAAACTCATTAGGGTTTATTCTTTCTTCCTGGAGTATTCTATCATTGCCAGGTTTACACGTGGAGGTAAATACCTCCCGCGGCTACCATAATATCAACACTACAAACTGTAGATCAGTAAGCTACACCAATGGGCAATGGAGTCACAAACATCCTACTCATCGAAGGCAAAAAAGACGCTCAACAGAAAACAAGATTATATGCTGATAGGTGGAAGAATGAAGAAGGAAAACATAAGATAGAATGTTCACTAAACTTATTTCCTCTCAATTTAATGAATCAACAAATACTTGAATATAAACAATGATTGATGGGAAAAATACAGCAGATCCTATGCTGCTTAGGGATCCATAAATCATTGACAGCCTTTGATCCTCAAATCTGCAATATATTCAAATAAGAAGAAATATAATTAAAAAAAAGAGTTACAATCTGAAATCACAACTCTCATGAGTCTCCAATAGCAGTAATGCTTACAATCCTAAAATTCCCACGAGCTTACAAATGAACACACACAGGAAAATTGTCTGCTACATCTCTCTCTAGCCTCTCTTGGCTCATGAATCCCCTTCTCCAATAGAGATCTCCTTACTTAAATAGAAAATAGAATCCAAATAACCTTAGGAGGTCGAATCTCATCTCCTCCATTGGATTCTAAGCCTTGGATATAGGTGGCAACAATCAAAGAGACAAAAATCCAACAAACTGCTAATTTTTTCAGGAATTTGTTGGAAGTCATTAATAAATTGTTTCCACCTCATGCATGAGGCATTTGATGGAGCTAAATATTAGGTGCAGGTGTCCCTTGACATATAATTGATCCTTGAGAATCCATTTGAATCCTCCTTGACAAGTGGAAACCTCCCAACAAGGCGAATACCAAAACCGTGACTGCTACAGGAAATTAGGTAGCGTCGATGTGCAGATTCGGTAGCACCATTTCTATGTCTAATATCTATCAAACCATAATACGTTTTGAAAAACTGAGAGAGGTTTTTTTTATTTGGAATGTTATGAAAAAAAGCCTCCTCCAGTTTTCAAAAATACCTTCTCACTTGTTCACAATCTAAGTTTTAATTTAGTGACTCAAAACTAGTAAAATAACTCTGCACAATTCGTTTTCTGCTAGAATTTAGGTAGCATCCGCATGTGTCTCTGTGTGCAATTGGGTAGCGCAAATCTGTGAGTTATTTTGATGCTTGAACTTGGATATTGGGCATAACCCAATATAATTTCAATTTTCCCCAAAATAGATCAAATATCCCATAACAATTGTATTCATTTGCCAAAATGAATAATGAAGGATTTATGCAACGCTGAGGCATAAACCAATCTTGTGCTAACACCATGTATCTCGATCGGCAGAAGGATAATAACCCTCTCTTTCATCTTTCTTTGGGGATAAATGGTCTCCATTTGAAAAAATTTATGCTAGACTCTCAAGCCTAAACAAATGTGATGTCTTTGAAAGTGATGGAATAACTCAGTTTAAAGATGACCCGACCTTATGGAAATGGTTGTGGTATTGATTCGAGAAAGGTCAAAGTTTACGAGCTTTTTGAAAATGTTGAAGTTCACTTGACTGAATTTACTCATATCAGCCTCATTATGAACATAGTGATCATTGATGTTCCGGATTCTTTTGGAATGTTTCTATCAAGAAGTCGGGCCACTGCTCTTGGGGGATTCCTCGGTATGGATCTCACCCACACACATATTCCCATGAGGGATGGCACTTTTGAGATTCTATATAATCGGGAGAGGGATGAGAAGCATGTGATGTATCCCAACAGTCCTGATTACACTAGTGAGTGTGACTTCGATGTACCTCGCTAGATCATCGAGTATGATCCATGGGACCTGCCTTTTGTGCAGGAAAATTGCATAGATACACTACTTCCAAGGACGAATGAATACAAGGAGAATATTGTGAATTTCCAAGGGAAAGAACCAAGGTCCATCCAAATAGTAAAGAAAGAATATAAAGAGAACAAAGAACATGAGAAATCCATTAAAGATGCAGTCAATGCAAAATCTCCTTCCTATCCTTATATCAAAGATATACCTTACATCAACTACAACGAAGGAAGTCTTGCATTCATGTGGGAAAATATGAAGGGCAAGCCTAAATACGATCAGAAAGATAAGAGCTCTTGGCTTGTCCCTTACATCATCAAGAAGAAGTTCAAGAAAGAGAAATACTACTTGACAGCCTTGGAAGGGAGAAAGATGTCATTACCAGTGGATGGGTCTCTTCTCCAACCCTACATTCAAAGCACTTGACTTATTTAGGGCCCAGGCCCCAGGTAAGTAGGTAGGTCATATTGTTTTATTGCATCTACATCTTGATTTCTCATAGTAGTTTAGCTGCATTTAATTTTTCATTTTTCTCTACTTATATGTTGTTTTCATCGTATTACATATTTATTTTGGAATTTTTTGAAAAATTGCAAAATTTTCTTTCCTAGATTAGTTGTCAATTTTGAATTTTTTTATTTTTTATTATATGGACAAAAGGTGATAGAACCACCCTAGATTTTACGGTTTTATATTTCATGGTAGGAATAGGTCCGACTAGGGGATGTTGTCGTTCTCATGCACTCTACGATGATTACATGTCCCCGAGTAGGAGCCATATGTTGTCCCCTTTTCCTATGGATAACTAAGGAGATGATGGCTCGAGGCCATCATGTTGCATACATGGAGTACTGAGAGACGGATGGCTGACAATGTCCACTTGCACAGACAAAGGCTCGCCTAACCACCACAGGTTTCAGATTCATCATGATGGTATCTGCCACACCAGATTGCTTTCAAAAAACATTGGGTATTTCTCCATGAGGTACAAGCCAGGTATTATGGTGAGTGTCATTTCAATATTTGAGGCATTTGAGTATGTTGCATTTAAATATGTTTTTAATTATGTAATGGTTGCTTGGAAGTTATGCTCTTTGCCTTGTTTCACCTTGGTGGTTGACATTGCACCCTAGTAAGTGGTCACCCTTAGGGATGGGTTTGCTATTGGAAGGTCCCCTTGACAAGTCATTGTATCATTCCCTACCATACTTACCACTTTCCACACTTCATCCCCTCACCTCTTTATATTTTGGGATTTTCAGTTGTACTGACCCAAGAAGGGAGTGTCCCTCATTTCATGGGAAGAAGGGGTTGAATGCCTAGAGGGAATGTAGCTCAAAAAATATATATATATAAATCATAACCTTCCAGATGCTCACCCAAATACGTCTTGAGAACAATGAAATGTTTCTCCTAAAAATTCAAAGACCTGTAAAAGCGCGCACGCACACACACACATATATGTCCCACTTGTTGAGGGATCTACACAAGTGTGTTACAAGCTAGACTTTATCCCCATGGCACTCTGTGTACCTCTCCCTTCAAGTGACAATGTGGTACTTCCCCCCAACCTGTATGTTATCCCATAGGGAGTACCCAGTTGTTCTGGACCTTAATTAATTAATGGCATGAAATGGGCTTGGAAAAAGAATGCATTGAAAATGAAAGTGCAACACACCCTCTACAAAAACACCCATAAATGAGACACTATGATCCCTTGTATGTCATGAACCCCATGCTCAAACGTCTTTCCCCCATCCACTTCATCTTCTCCACATGGCTTGGAGCGGGCTCCACCTAGGAATCACTCTTTGACTTAGGGGATGATTCACCCAATAGGTCACTTTGTCATCCCTCCCATACCTAAACTTGGCAAGTTGCATAGGGTTTTTGAGCACTTGTTTAATTTGATGAGGTGATTTTTGGTGCACATGCTTAGGTGACCATTTTATTGATTTTATTTACTTATCATGATACATTTAACTTGAAATCCTTGGAGGGTGTATTCATTGTCTTTCCAGGACCTTGCTTAGTGGGCATTTTTGGAGGAACAAGCTTGGCTTGAGCTTCCTTGGGGAATGAAGCCCATAGATTTGATATCATGGACCACACACCAGATGATGATGGTAGATTTTGGAAGCTTGAGAGACACCTTGGATAACCTCACCTAGCCCCTACAAGCCCAATGTTTTACCTTTGGAAGTCAAAACGTCACATTTGGAGGCCTTGACATCACCCTAGGGATAAGGTTTGGAATGGTGGTGTGGTTGACTTGACACTTGGCACCTTTTGATGAGAGAGGCCTTGTTTTGATGGAAGAGACCCTAGCGCATGATAGAGAGAGGCCTTTGGAGGCCCAACGTTTCACCTCCAAGATCAAACGACTTGCTAAAGTGCCAAAACATCACCTTATGTCCAATCTTTAAGCTAAATTGAATTTAATATTGTAAAGGGGAAAAATAAGGGAAATGTATCCCTTATTTTGTGTTTTACCCTAACTTAAGTGGAAAAACACCTTTTAAAAGATTTGTATTAAGGATCATTTATATTTCATTTTCATCATAACTCTCCAATTTGGAGAAGATACTAGGCTGAAATTTGTGCCCTCTTTGGGCAACTTGGATCTCTCTCTCTCTCTTGCAAATGTCTTTTGGTGAATTTCTCTTGTTGTATTGTGGTGCACACCTTTTGGAGGCTTACTCTCTTTCTTTGTGGTGAAATTTACTTGGTGAACTAGGGTTTTATATTGCATCTCTCTTGGAATTGGTAAGAAAAATCTGCAATTTTTTAGTTCTTCTTGCGTGTTTCATAGTGTTATTGGTTGAAACCATAGGAGTATAAATTCATACACCCTCCATCAAGCTTCATCCTCATTGCTAGTTATTAAGTCAATTTTGGACAAGGTTTCTAGGATGAGTACAAGGGTGTACACCCTCCTAGATTTACCAAAGTTTGATTTGCATACCCTAGGGAGTAAGAGGATTTACACCCCTAGGGATATTGTAGATACAAATCTTATATATCATACTCCATTTACCCATATTTTAAAAGGAACTAATTCGATTTTTGCATTGGGTAACATGATTTTACGAGGTTTTCAAATTGTTTGAAGTGGAATCAATTCTATGTTCTACTAGCTTGTTTGAGCCACTAGGGCATCCTCTTTGGCTAAGGATATCTTACTCATGTTATAACATTAAATATTCATCCATTAGGACTGAAACAAAATGCTCTTAAACTTTTACTTTTTCTCTCTTTTCAACCATCAAAATTTACTAGAACACTGCCATAATAATCTACTTGTCATTTAGCATCTTTTGGGAGGTTTACTTGTATTTTTTTGTGGTTGGAATTTTCTGTTGTAGAAATATTTTGCTACGGCCATAAGGATGTTATAATATCTCTAAAATAACTTCTTTTAATAGCCCTATATTGTTGCTAAAGTCTTGCTCTATCTCACTTGAGTTATACTAGTCATTGCTAGCTTATCTCTTGCATCTTTAAATAGACTTTTAGTGACTTATCTAGCAGCTTTGACTATCATTTACTTGCTAAATTATATCATTGTTTACTTCTTCTATATAGAACAGCAAGCTTCACTTTCTTGTCCATTGGATATCAAGGCTTGTATACTTGTATTTTCTTGTGTCTCAAGCAAGTACAACAATCTTCTGTAGGTATACTACTTGTTGGAAACCTTCCCTCATCAACAAGACTTCATCCCAAGCCTTCCATATCTCCATAACTTGACCTATAGGGGATTCATTTTCCATAAACTCACTTTCCATATCATTTCCCCCTAGGGTCACCCAAGATTCCCCCCTTGTGTTGGATTTCTCCTTCATTAAAGTGAGGGGAGAGTTTATCTAAGGTGACAATGGGTATACTCCCACATTTATCGCCATCTCGTGGATTGAGTCGAGCTTTTCCCAACCTATTGTTTTTTGTGATAAAATGACCTATAGGGGGTTCATCTTCTATTATATCACTTTCCGTCTAAATCCCTCTAGGATCATCAGGATTCCCCCCTTGTCTTGATTTTTCATCATCACTAAATTGAGGAGATTGTCCATCCAAAGTGACAGTGGGTAGATACTCTCACAGTTGTCTCGTGTTTGTGGATTGGGTCGGTCTTTTCCCAACCTACAATATGTGTGATAACATTTTGGCATTGTTGTCGAGGAGGATTTTGAATCCTCTTTCATTCCCTAACTTTGGAAAGCTTTGATCCCAAAGCCTTTATCCCTAGCTTTCTCGTTGACTCCATTTGAGGGAAGTTCCATTTCTCTTTCTTGTTAGAAAAACAGGATCACGGAGAAATAAAACAAAAAAATGAGGAAATAAAACACAGAAGATACACAATACAATAAAGACACAGATATACGTGGTTCACCCAGTGTGGGCTACGTCCACCAAAGAAATTGCTAGGTCCTTCCTTTATTATTATCCATCAAATGAAGGGATACTACCTACAGCAAACCCATTGTAACTTCCTCTTCATTCTCTCATAGACTCTTATCTCATAATACAATATTCGCTCTCATGCATAGCCACAATGCATTTCCCTCATAACAGAGGGTTTCCTTCTAGGGAAAAAACCCCTAACATAATTTCTACCATTAGATATGCGACCTTATAATGAACGGTCCAGATTTACAATGAAATTACAATATACATTTACAAGGCAATTTTTCCTTCAGGGGCTTCGTCCCCAGACCCCGTAGAGGGGGTAACCCCCCTTTTCACTCCCCTACATGGAAGAGTGTACATTATTCTAGGGTTTAAAGTCTTCGTGGGGTATAAACATGGTTGAAAACAAAAGACCTTTGAATCAGGAAGATAATCAGACTCCACAACCAACATTTCTCTCCTTTGATGAGATAAACCTCATCTGGTGACTCCATCATCCATAAACCCATCATGAAAAATATCAGGTGGGTGGACTACCCTAGCCCTCCACCTCGGCCTAAATGTCCTAAAAATGTGTCCAAACCTCCTAATCATTTTCCCTCTCCTACCTCCCCGGGTCCGTCAACTTCGTATGTGCCTTGTTCTCAAAGCACTATCCAAAAACAGTGGATCAAGGACACTTAAAAGCCCTTAGATATAAAAATATCTCCAGATCACCTCATAAGATCCCAAAGGGTTTCAAGGAATGGATTCCCACCTTTTCAGGAGAAGACTCGACTATGACCGAGGATCATTTGGATGTCTTTCTCACTGCATTTGAAACTTATTACCAACATGAAGACGTACTTATGATACTTTTCTCTTATTCTCTCATTGGGGAGGCCAAAGAGTGGTATAACAATATTTCATCGGGGACGATCACCAAATAGGACATCTTTCAAAGTCTCTTCATCAACAGATTCACAAAGAGAAAATATTGCATATCCATTTATGATCAACTCTCTTAGTGAAAGAGGGAACCAGGAGAAAGCATACATTCTTTCAAACGACCGATTCAACACTCTTGTGAAGAGTTTTCCCCAGAATTATGAGTTGATTCAAAATGTTATCCTCAAGTTTTACATGTCGACCATAAATGACCCTTGTGGTCATCTAATAGGAGATAATCGCCCTTCTACCTTGATGGAATCCCAAGAAAGGGCATGTGAAATGGATGAAAACTTAGTTTCCTCTTACCATCAAGATGAAGGATCCCCTGAAGAGGTCATATAAATAAATCAAGTTACTAGCCTTATCACCTCACCTCCTGACCTTCTCCATGTCACGAAAGCTTACTTGCACAAGGAGAGAAGAGAGACTGCCAACAAATTTGCTAATCAAATAACAGTTTATGTAAAAAGAGGGAGGAAGATCCAAAATCTAAAACAATGTCCCCACTCGATGAAGAAAATATAGAGTGAGAAAACCCTAGCAGTGAAAAAGGCGGAAGAGAGTCTATTGAGGCACATTTAGAATATTCTAACTCCACCTCGTAAAGAAAAGGAACCTCTCACCTTGAAAAGTGTATCAGAAGAGAACCTCACCAAAGATGAAACCCATAAAGGGGCTATTTTGGAAAAGTTCAAAGATTGCATTAGTTCATCCCATCAATTTCTCGACGAAGGTATCAACAACACCTTTATCTTGGCAAACTCTCTATTTCAAGATGAAGAGAAAAGGGGCGGACCTTGGGGTTTGGATTTTGATGGTGCACACTCAAGCTCAGGTTCAGGGTTGGGGTGGTCCTGATATCGCCAGATAAAGAAACTACCCTTTTCTCCTACATACTTGAGTTCAATTGTACTAACAAAATAGTTGAGTATGAATCCCTCATTTTGGGCGTGAACCTTGCTATTGATATGAACATCAAATCCTTCCACATGAGAGGGGACTTGGATATGATTGTTTCTCAAATTAATAGGAATTTTTCCACAAAGAAACCAAGGTTGAAACAATACAGAGACGTTGTTTGGGATTCCATGAAAAAGTTTGATGATTTTTCGATTGAGGTTATCCCTAGAGAAGAGAATCATCTAAAAGACAACCTTGCAGTATCCACTTCTACTTTGCAACATTACAAAGAAATCGGTCTCTACAAAGTAGAAGTAAATTTCAAGCCCTCGATACCTGACAACCTGGAACACTGGTAGGTTTTTGACAATAAGAACCAAATCTTACGTTTTCTTCAAAATGAGAGAGAATTCTCAGAAACCCAGATAAACCTTTTGGTTTAGGAAGCAAACATTGAGAATATAGATCTACTTGATGAACCCTTTCCTAAGCGCATCATCCCCTTGGAAAGGTTGTTTGATCAAAATGACATGTATAAAGGGAAAACATCAAGCAAAGTCGATAATGAGGTCGTTGAGTTTAATATTGGCACCAAGAAATCTTCGAAGATGGTTAAGTTTGGGAAGGGGACGACTTCCGATGAAAGGAAGAAGTTGATAGCTCTCATCAGCAACTTTAAAGATGTTTTCGCTTGGTCATATGAAGATCTGAAATCTTACCAAGAAGATCTTATACAATATGTCATTCCCCTCAAAGAAGGCACAAAACCTTTGAGGAAAAAGCTTAGACAAATGAATCTGAAGTTTGCACCACAAGTCCAAAAGGAGTTGCAAAAGATGGTTGAGGTAGAGATAATTGAGCCTATTAGGTACTCATCCTAAATATCCAATCATGTAATTGTCTGGAAAAATACTGGTGAAATTAGGATATGTGTTGACTTCATAAATTTAAATCCGGCATCATTTAAGGATAATTACCCCTTACCAGACATGGAAATCCTTTTGCAAAAGGTCACTGGAGCAAAAATGATGTCCATGCTTGATGTTTTTTTAGGATATAACCAGGTACTCTTAAAAGAGGATGACCAACTTAAGACTACTTTCACTACTTCTTGGAGAACTTATAAGTATCTGAGAATGCCTTTCCGATTAACCAACATAGGGGCCACCTTCCAACGCGCCATGGATTATTCTTGCAGGGATTTGATCGAAAAACTCATAGAAATTTACCAAGATGACATGAGCATTATTTCCAAGAAAATAACTCATCATATCTAACACTTGAGGACGACATTTCAAAGATGCAGAGAATATGGTATTTCCCTTAATCCTAAGAAGTCAAGATTTGGTGGAGATAGAGGGAATTTGTTAGGACATATCATTTCCAAGGATAGGATCTCAGTCGATTCCTCTAGAATTGAAGCCATCAAGAAAATCCCTCTCCCTAAAGACCATAAGTCCTTACAATCCTTCATTGGTCAAATAAAATTCATAAGAAGGTTCATCCCGAACTTTGTTGAGATCGTGAAGCCTCTAAATCGATTGTTAAAAAAGGATGTTCATTTCGAGTGGGATGACGATGGAAAGAAGTACTTTCAACATATTAAGAAGGCAATAACTATTTCACATGTCTTAATAATCCCATACTTTTCTAAAGACTTTATCATTTTCTCCTTTGCTTCAAAAGACACCATCGCGGGAGTCCTTTTGCAAAAAAGTGACCAAGGAGATGAGCAGTCGATTGCTTTCATGAGAAAAACCCTTAGAGACTCGAAACTAAACTACGCCATTATGAAAAACCAAGCCTATGTTCTTGGCAAATCCCTCAAGCATTTTAGAACATACATGGGGTGTAACAAGATTAAAGCCTTCGTTCCTTACCCGACTATAAAGGATGTCTTATCACAACAAGATTGTCTTGGATCAAGAGGAAAATGGATCTCACAAATACAGGAATATGAATTGGAGATTAAGCCATCCAAGGTAATAAAAGGCTAAGGGTTAGCGTGAATGATAATAGAAAGCAATCAGGAAGCTATCGAAATGGGAGAAAAATAACAGATCAATGTGGTCACAAGTGAAATCGAGAGCGACGAATGGTATTCGTACATTATTTACTATTTGAAGAATCTTACTTGTCCTGATCATTTGTTCGATCATAAGAGAAGAGCTCTGAGACTCAAGCCTATGAAGTATTGTTTGACGCAAGATGGCCTTGGATGGAGAAACCTCGATGGGGTAATTCTCAGTGGTTTGAATAAGGAAGAAGCAGACAAGTTGGTTATAGAATTTCATTCAAGGTATTGAGGAGGTCAATTTGTTGTCTGCACCACTGCCCATAAAATCTTAAGGGAAGGATATTCTTGGCCCACTATCTTCTCTGACACGCATCGATATGTTAGATCATGAAAGCCTTGTCAGTTCTTTACTGGAAAGCATCGCCTCCCTTCCCTTCCTCTTAAACCGGTGGTTGTAGAGGCACCTTTCCAACAATGGGGATTAGATTTTATTGGTGAGTTCAAGAACTCTAGCAATGGTTATCGATGGGTTTTGATAGCCACAGACTATTTCACCCGATGGGTGGAAGCCATTCCAACAAAGAAAGTAACGGAAGAAGTAGTAATGAAATTCCTTGAGGAGAAGATTATCACTAGATTCGGTGTTCCTACCAAGATTACCACTGACAACGCCAAGGCTTTCAACTCAATGGCGATCAATGAGTTTTGTTTCAAATATGGGATTGTTTTATCACTCTTCAAATTACTATCCTCGGGAAAATGGATTAGCATAATCGAGCAACAAAAACATCAAGAATATTTTAAAGAAGAATATCGTAGAAAAAAAGAAAAGTTGGGATGGCAAGATCAAGTATGCCCTTTGGGCAGACCGCACAACAACTAATACCTCTACCGAAAAGACCCCTTTTGAATTATTTTACGGGATGGAAGTGTGGCTACCCGCAAACCTCCAAATCCCAAATTTGAAATTAGCCCAGCACTTCATCATGGATAAAGAGGTATTACAAGGGAGAATTGATCAACTCATGGAGTTGGAAGAAACTCGAAGAATGGATTTTGATCAAATGGTAAAGAACCAGAATAAATTCAAAGCAACCTTTGACCGCAAAACGAGACCAAGATAATTCAAGCAAGGATATTTGGTTCTTATCTGGGACAAAAGAAGAGAGAAACCTGGAATTAATCAAAAGTTCGACAGCTTATGGTTAGGACATTACAAGATAGAGGGAAAATCCTAATTGGATTCTTTCTATCCGATTACTACAAAAGGTTGGAGGATGCCATTACCTGTGATTGCATCCCTCCTCAAACATTACTTTCCAAATGAGTCTTGACTTCTTCAGGCCCTGTTATCTCTATTTTGTGGATAACTAAGGAGATCATGTCTCCAGGCCCTCAGGTTGCAGATATGGAGTGTCGAGAAACTACATGAATAGTAGTATCATTTTTCATAAATGGAGACCCTTCTCACCACCACAAAGGTCGTAGATTTTCAAATGGCATCCACCACACCAGTTGGCTTCTGGAAAGCAATGGGCCTTGCTCCATGAGGTACAAATCAGTATTATGGTTAGCATCATTTCAATATTTGAGGCATTTAAGTATGTTGTATATTAGATTTCTTTAGATTTCATGATATATGCTTGGACATTATGCCTTTTGCCCTGCTTCACCTTGGTGGTTGACATTGTACCCTAGTAAGTGGTCTTCCTTGGGGATGGGTTTGCTACTACGAACTCCCTTGAAAAGCCATTGTATTGTTCCCGACCATAATTACCACTTTCCATCTCAATTTCCCCCCATTTCCTTATCTCTTTGGATTTTAGGGTGTATTGACCCAAGAAGGGGTTGTCCCTCATTCTATGGGAAGAAGGGGTTGAAGGCCCAGAGGGATTGATGTTGGGTAAAATATAAAAGCCTATGTATGAACCTTCTAGATGCTTTTCCCAGGGATCACCCAAGAAATCAATGAAACACTTATCTTTGAGAAAAGGGGGACCCACAAGAAATATGATTAAGAATGCTTAAAAGGTTAGTTGGAGGATAGGAAGTCTCATCACGAGTCGATCTGTCATGTCCATGAATATCTAGTGGTATGACATTACCATCATTTGGTCACCAAGCCGGGGTAACGGCTCTCAGTTGCATGGTTGAGAGAAAGGGGGTCTCATCACGAGCCAGCCTTCTCATTTCCACTAGGTATTTGTGGGTGACACTTCCATTATCTAGACACCACGCCAAGGCAGTGGCCTTTAACTTTTCCTTAAATTTATGAAAGAAACAAATAATGGAAAAATAATGGGGCTTGGAAAAAGTGCATTGCAAACGAAGGTACCACACACCCTCTACAAAGGCACCCATAAATGAGACACTACAACCCCTTGTATGCCATGAGCCCTATGCCCATTGAGTCTTTACCCTAACCACTTCACCCACTTTACATGGATTAGAGAGGGATCTCTTGGAACCTCTCCTTGACCTAGGGAAAGATATACTCGATAGGACACCTCGTCAACCGTCCCATATTAGGGCTTGACAAGTCGCATAATGTCTTCGAGCACTTAATTGTTTGAAATAGTGATCTTTGATGCACATGCTTAGGTGGCTCATTTATTGATTGGATTCACTTATCATGATGTTATGACTTGAGATCCTTGGAGGACGTGCTTATTTGTCTTTGTGGGACCTAGTTGGTGGACAGTTTTGGAAGAACAATCCTAGCTTGGACTTCCATGGGGCTTGAAGCCCACAAGTGGATGCCATGGGCCCACATGCTGGATGAGAGAGATCAAGCTTTGAAGGCATAAAAGATGACTTGGACGACATAACCTAGCCCCCACATGCCAAACGTTTTTCCTAGGAAAAGCAAAACATCACCTTTAGAGGCATGACGTCACTTAAGGGGGTTAGGATTTGGTGGTCAGGTTGACATGCATTGGCACAAGGACGTTTTGAGGGGCTTGAGCCTTGATCATGAAGGAATTTGTTTGGATGCTTGACATGTGTTTTGGGAATCCTTTATACACTCCTCCATCACCAACGACTTTCTCCTAGTGCCAAAACATCCCCTAAAGGAGTGACGTCCTTATAACTAAGGCTTTTCTTTGTGCAAAAGTGAAATAAAAGTAAATTGTTTAATGTTACTTTGTAAAAAGGGGCAAGATTAGGGTTTTTTGATCCCTAGTCTTGTGTTTTACCCTAAATTATGTGGACAAACTATCTTAGTGATATTTAGTATAAATAAGAGATCATAAGATCTCATTTTATCATAACTCTCCCTCTTATGAGAAGTAGTTGGTCTAAAATTTTCGCTACACGGAGTATTTTTCCTTTTGTGCTATGGAATAATGCTTTTATCGTTATTGTTGATGATGATTATGGTGCGCCATCTCTTGGAGATCATTTTTTGATGTTGTGGAGGTTTACTTTGGCATGTTAAAAGTTTTTTCTTGAATGGTATGGTTTATTTACCTTGTTATTATCATTTGCAATTCAAGTTGAGTTTGTTTTGGCGAAGGCTAGATAGGTAGTATAAGGATATACACCCTTATCATAGTTTACACCATTTTATCAAGTTATTTTGCAAGGGTTTTGTTGAGCAAGTAAGAGGATTTACACCCCTCATCTTCAAACTCTAGCTAGGTCACTTGCCTTGGGAATTAATAGGATTTACACTCCCAAAGGTTTAGTAATCCGAGCTATTTTTTTTTTACCCCATTAACCCATAACTAAAGGCACTAGTCTTGCATTGGAGAAACAAAATATTGCATTGGGAAACATAATTTATTTTCATATTTACTTTATGCAACTTGGATTGTGTTCCTTGTGCTTAAGGCACCTCACAATCACAAGGGAAACCCCATCAATGGGATAGTTCTTGTTGTTGTTACAAATTTATATCTTCAATCATTAGGGCTGCAGAAACCCTAACATAATTGTTTGAATAACTCTCTAATCAACCATTGGAAATTGCCCAAAGTTTGCACACTTGTCTTACTTGCTCTAGCGCACTTTTTGGCAAAGTTTGGAGGAGTTTTAGTGGCTAATTTTCTTGTCATAACACATTGATTGTTACAGCCATAAGGTTGATATAATTTGCTGCAAAAAGTGTTTACAATAGCCTTGTCTTTTCATGCTACTATCTCAGCCTTTAATCTTGAGTTTGCTAGTATTTAGCTAGTCTTTCTCTTGTATATTTCACTTGATTTCTAGCATTTATCTTGCAGCTTATGGTGTCATTTTATTTTTGATATACATTGTTACTAATAGCTGCTATTAGGGACAACAAGCTTAACTTGTTTGTCCAATTGATTATATTGCAATATATGTTTGTTTTTCTTGTGTCTCGAGCAGGTATTTCACCATTTGCAGATTACTCAACATACTTGGAAACTCTTGGACCTTCCCAAGACTCCATTCCAAGACCTTCATACCACTTAGAATTGACATTTAGGGACTTCATCTTTTTCCATCTCATTCCCCCTAGGGTCACCAGGATTCCCCTCTTGAGGTGATTACCTCACCTCTAAAGTGATAGGGACACCTGCCTAAGGTGACAATGGGTACGTGACCTCTTAGTTGTTGCCATTTAGTGGTTGGGTCGAGCTTTTCCCAACCTACAACTTGTGCGATAACAGGGCCCAAGCCCTAGGAAAGTAGGTAGGTCATCTTGTTCTCTTGCATTTGCATCTTGATTGCACATGATAATTTAGTTGCATTTCATGTCAGACTTTCATTTTTCTCTATTTTCATTATTGATTTACATTTTTTTTTCATCATATTATATCAAAAAAGTACAAAATTTTATTTTCTCAATTAGTTGTCAATTTTGAAATTTTGGATTTTGTTATATGAGCAAAGGGTGAGTAAGCCACCCTAGATTTTACAAGTTTGTTATTTCAATGTAGGCATAGGTCTAACCATGAGATGTTGAGGTTCTCATACACTCTACGAAGAGCACATGTCCCCAAGTAAGAGTTAGATGTTATCCCCCATTTCTAGGGATAACTAAAGAGATGATGTCTCGAGGCCCTCAGGTTGCAGACATGGAGTGTCCGGGGATGGATTGACTTGTGATGTTCTCTTACATAGATGAAGATCCACTTCACCACCACACTTCTCAGGTTCATCATCATGGCATCCACCACATCAACCTGTTTCTAGAAGAAAATGGGTCTTGCTCCATGAGGTACAAGTCGAATATTGTGCTTAGTGTCACTTTAATACTTGAGGCATTTGTATTTAAAGTTGCTTTCGATTATAGAACGTTTGCTTGGAAATTATGTTATTTGTCATGTTTCACCTTGGTGGTTGACATTGTGCCCTAGTAAGTGGTCATTCTTGGGAAAAAAAATTATAATGGGAGTTCTCCTCAATGAATCATTGTACCATTCCCGACAATACTTATCACTTTTCACACTTCATCATTTTTGTATCCCCACCTTTTGGGATTTTCAGGTGTATTGACCCAAGAAGGGATTGTACCTCATTTCATGGGAAGAAGGGGTTGAAGACCCAGAGGCTTGTAGTTGGTAAAAGATAAAATCCAATCATAAACCTTCTAGACCCTCGCCCAAGAATCTTGAGGGCAATGAAATGTCTCTCATAAGAAACTAATGGGACCCGTGAAAAATAACAATATAAAAATTTCAACCAAGGTAGAGTGTGTGTGGGCAATGTTTTTCATGCTTAGGTAGAAGTCCCACACATTGTCTTCAACTTAGGGAAGCACAATGTGACCAGGATAGAGTCAAGGTGGGCAATGTTTTTCATGCTTAGGTAGAAGTCCCACTTTGGACTCAACCTGGAAACACTTTAAATAATTAATAGCAATAAATGGGCTTGGAAAAATGTTGCATTGAAAACGAAGGTGCAACACACCCTCTACAAAGGCACCCATAAATGAAACAATATGAACCCTTGTATTTCATGAACCCCATGCCCAAAGTTCTTACGCCCATCCACTCCATCTTCTTTGCATGACTTAGAGAGGGTATGCCTGGGAAACACTCCTTGATTTGAGGAATGACTCACCCAATAGGTCACCTTGACAGCCCTCCCATACCTAAACTTGGCAAGTTGTAATGTTCCTAACTTGGCTAGTCTAGGAAACGTTG
The DNA here is from genome assembly GCA_009831015.1 of Picea engelmannii. NCBI lineage: Eukaryota > Viridiplantae > Streptophyta > Pinopsida > Pinales > Pinaceae > Picea > Picea engelmannii. The sequence continues at coordinate 29,082 of ML796263.1, read as the reverse complement.
CTAATGTGTGTGTAGGATCAATGGCCTACAGCATATAAATGATCATACAAATAATAAACGCGACAAAGGACTGCAAAGTTTGTATTATGATATCTATGTGGATTACAAAATGATCGAATATGGCTGAATAAACTGACAATACTCGACTAGATCAACAGACAAAGGATCTTATCCGGCATACAAATAAGCAACTAAATATAATACTTGGAATATGGGAGCACTGCGGAATCAATGGATGCGCTAGGACTATGGTAGCTCTAACGGTAACTGCTGGAAGTCTGGAAAGTTCGCCCTGGGAGCTATACTTCTCAGAATGGCCTGGAAACTGTCCCAAATGATGCGCCTTGCTCTAGTCCTCGGTACTGGTATCTGTCGTACCCCTCTGCTGATGAATCTCGACCCCAGGTGGAAAACGTTGGGGGAATGCGCCCCTCTTCTTCTGGAAAAATGCATCCTAGTGATTCCACCATCGGAATCGAACGAGATATGTCTCAAAACGACTGCCTTGGTCTACTAGGAAATGGGTCGAAAGGGTTTCCCTGAATCTGGTCTGATGCTCACTCTGGAACCCCAAATGTGCATGTCAAAAGTGTTGCACATCCAAGTCTGGAAAATGCATCCCAGTTGATTCCTCCGTCGAAATATGATGAGGAACCAGGAAAAAGATGCGCCTTGCCCTCCTCTCAAATGGGTCGGAGGGGAATCTCAGAATTCTCCCTGGATGGGATAAGTCGACTAAAAACCCTCTCAGAAGTTTCACCCTCACTCTGGATGAATGCGCCCTTGTTGTTGAACACTGTGTAACTGTTGCTGAAGAATGATGGAAGACCTTAATGATCTTCCCAATGACTAGGGTGTGTCTCTCAACACCAAAGTCAGCCAACTGGTGTCTTCCTCCTGGAATCCACTGAACTATCTCTCATGAGATGCGCCTCTTCTCCTCAATGGCAAGTCATAATCTGCATAATGATGAATTAGATCGCTGACTCTTCTCTTATAGCTTTCCAAAACCCTAATTCGTTGTTGACCTTTTACCTCCAACTGACTTTTACTTTATTTTATTATTCTTTGATTAAATCACTTAATTAATTAATCATTGTACCTCTAAAAAGTGATTTAACCATCCTTATGGCTTCTTCGGCCACTGAAAGTCACTTCTCATCATTTTATCTTGTAGTTCTCTTCTTCCTGATTCCTATGAGCTATTACACTAAGAGGTTTCTCCAAGTAATATGCCCATTATGACCTTCTTAGTGAAATTAATTAAAATATGACCCATAATAACTCAAAATTATGGAAATCGTTAGAATGCAACGAAACCAAAACCAAGCTGTGTGGAATGGATCCTGATGGTGAACGATGCAAGTCGGGCCCAATAAAACCCATCAATATATCTTGAACTCTCTGTCACCCCTATCTGGCTACTCTGGTAGGCATAGCACTCTGTAAAGTTATAATGTCCCCAAAATGGGGACATTACAGTCCTCCCTGCCAGAATATTGCTTGTCCTCAAGCAATAACTGAATCCAACTACATATGATATCGGGGTCCCATATCCACCTATGTGACGCAAGGTATACTCCCCTCAAGATGTGGTATCTCCAAGTGCTCACCACGCATGACACCCACATGCTCTCGATGAGTAGAATGATCAATGGTCGAGGAATCTCAGTCAACTCCCTAAGTAACCACTCTACTCGAAACTCAACTCTATCAAACGTTGAACTACCAAGCACTCCAATCTCTGGATCCCATATCAGAATGTCAACTATAATGCCCTGTGAAGTATAGTTCTGTAACATATCAACACCATGAGTCTCCTGCAAATAACACATGGCCTCAACCTGAAATGGTTCTATCCTACAAAACCATACCAAACTCAACACGACCCCCACCGACTGAACATGTTGTTGCCATAGTTAGGTACTACAAGACCTCAATGAATCACCAGTCAGTGACGTGCTCTCCCCAATACTGAAACTCAATGGAAAATCAAAGTGACTCCCCCTGCAAACGTCCGTTCTTCTCCATCAGTCAATGAAATGTTCGGTCCTATAATCCCAGGGTCCCGTGCTAGTCTCTGACAGGGACCATCATGTCGATGTTGCTCTACTCTGATCATGACTGCCTGCTCAAAGTATCCATACTGGACCCTCCACTCCTGGATCCTCATAAGATGAAACAAATTATTGACCAAATGGACTCCCGAATCCCATGTCAAATTTGGAAGTTCATCACTTCCAATCCCCACTAACTTATGGTGTGCCCTACTGGTAACTGTCGAAAGCACTCCACCCTCATCCCAATGAGAGATTGAATATGTAGCAACCTCTGAGATATCCTATGTCCCATGGCCTAGGATACTCCCCATCATGCCCATGGCCTCAACTATCTTCCCCTGATGATCCACCCCTATCCTGATGAATGCAATCAACACACTCCGATAGTGGTCTCGGCCTACCAACTCTCCATGTCCCTTGCCACTGTCTAGCTACCCCTATGTTGTTGTCAATGATGAAAGTATCGAGAAAGGCTATCTTAAATATATGCAACCAACTGTAGGACTGGAAAGTATCATATGCTTTGGTCAATCCAAAGGACTTAACCAAAAGCTCGTCCATCAGCACCCATGGTAAACAATCGCATGTACTCATCACTGAGAACTAACCATCGGGTACAATGGTAGGTACCTCCACCAACTTCGGGTCAATCATTATCAATCCATCATCACTCATGCAACTGCTGCTACGGTGAAGGTGATCTCCCAGATCTGTATACTGCTGCAAGGGAGAGGAATCTCCATGCTCTACTAAGTACATCTCCTCCTTGTAATCCAATGCGTCCCCCTGAATCCCACTATACAACTCTGTATGTCTTTGTGAACTACCACTCATCACTGTGTGCCCCAACATACTCATGCGATCTCCTGTATACACTTGCAACATCCTGGATCCTAGGTGTACTACGGAGTCATCCTCTACATGAAGGTCAACCAATCTTGGAACACAAATGGAAGTGTCCTCATAAATGTCCCTGGCTCTGGAATCCCCATGTGTACGTGTGTGCTCAACTGTCTCAACACCCCTTGTGAAGGGTGGTCCCTGTGACCTATGGACATCCTCATGTATCGTTGGATCATATCTCTCCATACTCATCAGTGATCCTGGGTACTCCTCATTCTCCTCCCTCAACTGATGCTCCACTGCTAAACCACCAACATCCTCTCGCAATGTGGCTGAGGGATATATCTGACTCTCTACTGAAATAGATGTAGTGGATCTCTGTCTAATTTCATCAGGAAGCTCCTCTGATCTAGACTTTGATTCTTGAAGGGTTGTCTGTGTGCCTTCCCAGATTCTCTGTGTGCTCACCAACTCATGAGTGAGTCGGTCCACCTCAACCTCTTGATCCCTCAGTGCCATGTGATACATCTTGCCAACCTCCAATATGTAATCCCTATCCCTCAACAATTGATGGTAGTCGACCCTCATCACAATCACTCTCTCCCTGAGTGTATGGAAGTCATCAATGACAAGTCCCCCATCTGAACTATCATGTGCCATCGAGGCCCTCCAACAATAACCTGCCACCAATGCATGTGTATCATCAATGCATCTAGTGGATGCCATGATCATGTCCTCATTGACTCTCAGTTGTCCTGCCAAGTGTCGTGACTCCTGGTCACAATCTCGTTGAGGTGCTACCTCATGCCTCTCATTGCTAGTGTCAACAATGGAATCCCCAACAACACACTCCTCAAAATATAAGGCACTGAACTGCCCACTATCCCCTGTGCTACTAAGTCCTCATGTATGTCACTGCACGCCATCACCAATTGCGACCCCTATCTGAATCGCACCATATCTTGTATGGGCAGTTGTATCCTCCTGTGCACTCACCCTAATAATATCATTTGCGCCTGGATCCCATACAGATGTGTCCAGACACGTGCTATGATCATTCCGACCAATAAGGAGTGCATCCTCATCATTGTAGATCAATCCTGGGAGTAAGTGTCCCAACAAGCTTTCGATCTCCACAACCTGGTCCATCAATGGAATCTCCAAGAGTGGTGATTCACTCTCCTCATACTGATAGGTATGTGTAAGGTCAACTATATCCAAGCCATACCTCTCCTCCTCGGTCTGCAAATCCATATGTTCCTTGTGTACAATCCCCACACAAGGCTCCTCTACCATATTAGGAATGCCACTAATATCCTCATGTGTTGTGGCTAGCATAGAAAAAGGTGGTTCACTCATTAGGAAGCTCATCATTCTCCATACATGACTTCCTGGAATCCATGTCTACACCCACCAGTAGATCATCCAACCTCCTAATCTCATCATGTCTAAGTTCCAACACATATGAATCCCCACAAGTGTCACCACTATACTGAAGTGTTGAATCCTCAACATTACCTGATGGGGAAGATGAAGGATATGCGCTATCATCATGTCCATACAACTGTCCCTCAGATGCGCAAGAGTCACTAGCCTTATCAGACTGCTCCAAATAGGCATCTATTGTTGCATTCACATGCATCTCCTCATCCTCACTGTCATAGTGCACCTCAACAATGTGCACCTTCCCTTTACCCCTACATCTGTGATTTTGCTTCCAAGGCACTTTGCAACTGTAGCAACGCTCCCTGCATCTAATGGGTGTAGGCTCCATCTGTGCTCCTATCGATCCACTCGCTGGTAATGATGTATCTAGATTCTTATCTGATTTTCCCCTTAGGCTAGCAGGAAAACCAGCTCTGATACCACTGTAATGTTCCTGACTTGGCTAGTCTAGGAAACATTGCTAATGTGTGTGTAGGATCAATGGTCTACAGCATATAAATGATCATACAAATAATAAACGCGACAAAGGACTGCAAAGTTTGTATTATGATATCTTTGTGGATTACAAAATGGTCGAATACAGCTGAATAAACTGACAATACTCGACTAGATCAACAGACAAAGGATCTTAGCCAGAATACAAATAAGCAACCAAAGATAATACCTGGAATATGGGAGCACTGCAGAATCAATGGATGTGTTGGGACTATGGCAGCTCTGACGGTAACTGTTGGAAGTCTGGAAAGTTCGCCCTGGGAGCTATACTTCTCGGAATGGCTTGGGAATTGTCTCAAATGATGTGCCCTGCTCTAGTCCTCAGTACTGGTATCTATCGGACCCCTCTACTGATGAATCTGGACCCTGGATGGATACCCCTGGGGGAATGCACCCCTCTTCTTCTGGCAAAATGTGTCCTAGTGATTCCACCATCGGAATCAGACGAGATATGTCTCAAAACGACCGCCTTGCTCTACTGGGAAATGGGTCGGAAGGTTTTCCTTGAATCTGGTTTGATGCTCGCTCTGGAACCCCAAATGCGCCCGCCAAAAGTGTTGCACGTCCAAGTCTGGAAAATGTGTCCCAGTTGATTCCTCCGTCGAAATCTGATGAGGAACCAAGCAAAAGATGTGCCTTTCCCTTCTCTCAAATGGGTCGGAGGGAAATCTCGGAATTCTCCCTGGATGGGATAAGTCGACTAAAAACCCTCTCAGAAGTTGTGCCCTTGCTACTGAACATTGTGTAACTGTTGTTGAAGAATGATGGAAGACCTGAATGATCTTCCCGGTGACTAGGGGGTGTCTCTCAACACCAAAATCAGCCAACTGATGTCTTCCTCCTGGAATCCACTGAACTATCTCTCCTGAGATGCGCCTCTTCTCCTCAATGACAAGTCATAATCTACATAATGATGAATTAGGTCGCTGACTCTTCTCTTATAGCTTTCCAAAACCCTAATTCACTGTTGAAACCCTAATTCATTGTTGACCTTTTCCTTCCAAGTGACTTTTACTTTATTTTATTATTCCTTGATTAAATCACTTAATTAATTAATTAATTAATCATTTTACCTCTAAAAAGTGATGTATCCATCCTTATGGCTTCTCCAGCCCCTGAAAGTCACTTCTCATCATCTTATCATGTAGTGCTCTTCTTCCCGATTCCTATGAGCTATTACACTAAGAGGTTTCTCCAAGTAATATGCCCATTATGACCTTCTTAGTGAAATTAATTAAGATATGACCCATAATAACTCAAAATTACGGAAATCGTCAGAATGCAACAAAACCAAAACCAAGTTGTGCGGAATGGATCCTGATGATGAACGATGCAAGTCGGGCCCAATAAAACCCCTCAATATCTCCTGAACTCTCTGTCACCCCTATCTGGCTACTCTGGTAGGCATAGCACTCTGTAAAGTTATAATATCCCCAAAATGGGGACATTACACAAGTTGCATAAGGTCTTTGAGCACTTGTGTAATTTGAAAAAGGTAGTTTTGATGCACACATTTAGGTGGTTCTTGTATTAAAATTGATTTTACTTGGCATGATACATTTGACTTGAGACCCTTGGAGGGTGCACTCATTTGTTTTTGCAGGACCTTACTTGGTAGACGATTTGGAGGAACAAGCCAAGCTTGGGCCTTCACTGGAGTAGGAAGCCCATATGTTGGATGTCGTGACCCACACCTTTGGACCAGCTAGATGGTGAACATTGTCTTTGGAGGCATGAGGAGAAACCTTGAAGGATGGAACCTAGCCCCCCTTTGCCCAACGTTTGACCTTGGAAAGTCAAAACATCTCTCTCTAGGGCTTGAAGTCATGATTTGGGGCTAGGGTTTGATGATGGTGGTGATGACTTGATGGAGATTGGCATGCTTGATGGAGAAGAGACCCTACTGCATGAAGGGATGGTCTTTGAAGGCCCATCGACTTCCTCTTCAAGCTCAACAACTTGCCAAAAGAGCCAAGACATAACCCTCTTAGGGCTTGACATCATCTTTTAGGGTTTAATTTGTGTAAAAATTCAAATTATTGTTGTAAAGGGGCAAAACTAAGGAGGTCGACCTCCTTGTTTTGTGGTTTACCCTAATGTTATGTGGACAAACATTATATTGAGGTCTTGTATAAATAAGAGACCAATTCATTTCATTTTGACATAGTTATCTCACTTGGGAGAAGAAATACTTGGCTGAAATTTTCGCCCTCTTTGAGCATTTGGGCTATCTCTCTCTCTCTTGTGCAAATTTTTGGATGCTTATTGGTATATTGTGGAGCTAAAGTGGTGCGCACTTCTCTTGGAGGCTTACTCTTGCATGTGGATGGAAATTACTTTGTAAAGCTAGGGTTTTATCTTGCTATCTTGTGGAATTGGTAAGAAAATTTATGCATCTGTTGGTATTTTCTACTTGTTTCATGTTACATTTGTCTAAAACCCTTGGAAGAGTATAAGGGCATACACCTTCCACCAAGTTTCATCTTAATAGTTAATTGATAAGTCATTTTTCACAATGTTGCTAGGAGGAGTAAAAAGGCTTACACCCTCCAAGACTTACCTTTGTTGGGTTCTCTTGCTCTATGTAGTAAAAGGGCTTACACCCTTAGAGTAGTGGATTCAACTCATACAACCGAAACTCCATTACCCAATAGATTAAAAACACTAATCTGAAAATTGCATTGGAGAAATAAAATCATTGCATTGGAAAACATGTTTTATTGAGATATTTCATTTGTCTAAAGTGGATTCAATGTTCCATGGTATTGGCTTGCTTGAGCCCCTAGGGCATCTAGTTTGGCTAAATACCTCTTGTTGTTGTAAAAGATTTATGTCGTAGTTCGAATGGCTCTAGCAAACCTCTTTTAAATTATCTCATCTACTCACTTTTCCACCATCAAAATTTGTTTGGAAGCTGGCATAATTAATTTACTTGAAGTTAGCTATCTTTTGGGTGGTTTACCTGCTCATTTTGGTGGGGTTGGAATTTGTTGTTGTAGAAAATGTTTGCTACAGCCACTTGGTTGTCATTATAATTCTTTGAAAACACTACCTAACAGCCCTCTATTTTCACTAAAGTTTTGATTTATTACACTTGAGTTAAACTATTAATTACTAGTTTAGTCTCTTGCATCTTTGCTAGACTTTTGGTGATAAATTTTGCATCTATTGTTATCATTTGCTCATTAATATATATTCTTGTTTACTATTGCAATATAAGACAACAAGCTTCACTTGCTTTTCCATTTGATTATTTGGCTTGTATATCCGTATTTTGTCTTTTCTCGGGCATGTATAATACTTTTTTGCAGGTACACTTTACTTTGGCAACCTACCTTTACCAACAAGACTCTTACCCAAGCCATTATTTCCACTTCTTACTTTGACCTATAGGGGTTTCATCTTCCATTATATCACTTTCTGTCTAAATCCCCCTAGGGTCACAGGGATTCCCCACTTGTGTTGATTTTTCATCATCACTAAAGTGAGGAGAGTGTCCATCTAAGGTGACAGTGGGTAGATACTCTCACAGTTGTCTCACGTTTGTGGATTAGGTGTTTTTCCCAACCTACAATCAATGTGATAATGGGGTCGACGACCCTGATGATCAAAAATCTACCACGGGTTATGTTTTCAGCCTTGGTTCAAGACCTATCACTTGGGTCTGTAAGAAACAACAAGCTATTGTTCTTTCTTCAGCAGAAGCAAAGTACGAAGCAGCGATTAATGCAAGTCAGAAGCCTTGTGGCTTCGACAGATCCTTTTAGAGTTTGGATTCCAATAGCAGCATCTGACTACTCCATGGTGCAACAATCAGAGTGCCATCAAGTTTGCCAAATATCCAATTCAACTTTAGCATACCAAACACATCGAGCTTCACATGCACTTCATCAAAAAGCTCATTCATGAAGAGTTATTGAAATGTTATTTTGCCCTACAGAAGATCAAGTTGCAGACATTTTCACAAAGTCTCTTACAGAAGTGAAGTTTTTCAAACTTCGATCTATATTAGGAGTTCAAGAAATTGTCATTAAGGAGGGATAGGCTCTAATGTCTTCTTCCTTCTTCTATTGTGTTGTCTTTGTAAATCCTTCAATCTTATCCCAAATTGTTCTTAAGGGGGGATGTTAGGATATTTAGACACTTAGGAGTTAGTTAAGATTAACTTGGTCTAATGTGTTGTTAGTTAAAAGTGTGTTTCTTTAGTATGCATTTGTAGTTAGGTTATTTGATGATCATGATATGTCCCTGACATATAGTGATCTAATGGCTCATATTTTCATCGATATTACAGCTACATTGATCTATGGCTTAGCACCCGATTGATCCATAATCTCTATTTAAAGAGCATGGAGTGTCATTTGTTGATGATCAATTGTGAGAAATTCTCTTGTAAATCTCTCTGTAATATTTTTCTTTCGCATTAATAAATTGCTCCAAGTGGCCACATTGGTTGGGGTCGTGGATGTTTCCTCATAGGAGTTTTACCTTATCAAAACATCGATGTGTTGATCTTTGATCTGGTTGTGTGAGTGGTCATTGAAGGTGTTCGTCCTCTATTGGAATATCTGTGTTGTTGAACACTTTTCCTAGGCACCGTTCTATCTTTCTTTTCAACCACAAAAACCCCAAAAATTTATCTTTTCTCCCTTCTTCTTTTTTTGTTTGCTTTGCAATCTAGGGTTTAACCTTGCTTCATCCTTTAAATCTAGATTGCTTGGATCTAAGAGGTTTTCAACAATATATTTACTAATACTTGGATCTCACACAAGCTAATTTGTTCTTCAAGGAATTCTTTTGGTGTCAGCATATACTAGGGTATTGATCTAGTTTCATCATTCATTTTATTTTGGATCTAACCCTAATACATCTAAGGCGCCCTTGAAATTGTTGGTGACTTGTTGTGGCCTGCCTCACTTGATGCTCGGAACATGTGGTTTAAACCTTCATAAGAATCATTCATCAAATAAATTGTGTAACGTTGAGGCATGTTTATGATGTATGCACTCACAAAAGGAAAAACGATGAGGAACTAGTGGAACGATTTGCATCTTGTTGATCTAAAACTCAATACATGCAAGTTATATTGCTGGTCTAGTCTGAACAGGGGTTAAGTTTCATGCTTGTCACAATTCTTGCAATGTTTTACTATATCCTTTCTCTAGACTAACCTTAAGATCAAATCGATGCAAAAGAAGGCCCAACGACCTCACTAAATTTCCAAAACAACATACTTCATTTTGCATTTGTTTGAGGGTTTATTCACTGTTCAAATTGCAGAGTTTAAGGTTCATACTTTGTTGATGATATATACTAAATACACTTAAGGCCTATTGCACTTTTTGCACAGTCCTACTCTTCTATTGTGACCAGCACTTTGGTTCTGTTCTATGATTGAAATCTGGAATAAACATATGGTAATAGAACAGTGTGGACTGCACTAAATTCTTTGGTTTGAATAAGGTTAAATGCTGTCATTAATGTTCTCTCGTGGTATATTGGCTTGAACATTAAACACAGTTTTATCTCTGCTTATAACCTGAATGTGACAAGGCATATTGCTATTTGTATACCCATCTGTTTGTTGTCCTTGTCACACAATTTCAACACATTTGTTACAGCACTAGTGTTTCTCTATGGTATATGGCATAATACTCACAAGGAAGCTCACTACTCAAACAAATATAAATATAACCTTGCAATCTGACCATTGAATACTGTTGTCAGTACATTTCCATTATTGCTGTCCCTTGAGAACATTTATTACAGTACCACCCTTGCTTTGATATTAACACATGGTGATACTCTGTGGTATATGCTCTTAAATGTGCTAGTTTCACACTGGTTTCCTTGCTATACTTTGGAGCACTTTATTGCATGACAATCTCTATACATTGAGAATGGATCTGTCCTCTTTTAATTGGCTAAAACAACTTATTGGATCGATATAATCTTGTTGTCCATGTGGTTTTGATAGCAGCACTGTTTATAATCTTTCCTTGTTAGCATCATTGCAATCACATTGGTTTTTCTTGGGCATGTAATCTTTGGATGATGGTAATGGCTCTTAATGATAAATGACATGGTGAATGACGATACACATTGCTATTGCTAACTTTGGCACTTTTCTGATTCTAATTTGAGCAAGGCATACACTTCATGTTTCTAAGCATTTTTTAATGAGCACTGTTGTCTAAGTTATATATTTCATAAGCTTATTCATAATTGACATTTTGGCATTTTCTTCACTCGTACCTAGACTTGTTTTACCCTTGAGAGTGGATAGTGTTGATCTTGCCAAACCCTCAATCAAACCGAGTCTCGAAGCTCCCCTTCTCAACTCAACGATTAGACTTAGTTTGACCCGTAGGAATACCCTCCTTAGGTTAGGAACCCTAGCCTTAAAGTGAAGAGGCAAGGCCACTGAGGTGACAATGGATAGCTTGCCTAGCAGTTGCCCCCAAGCTATCCTGCACAGGGCAGGACATTCCCTTTAGCAAGAGTTTGAGCAGTAACAATCTTAAATATTCATTCTATTCATGATCAGAGAATTTCATTTGCAGTTACAAAATGAACTCTACACTACGTCTCTTCAAGGGAATTATACGCAAGTGATTTTGTATGATATACTGTCAATTCCTTCAAGATATCTTCAGCCCAAATTCCAATTAAGGATATCATCTCCAGGTCAAACTTCTGTTTTTCAAACCAGGAATATCTCAAAAAATGAAAAGAAACAGCCCCAATGCTTTGTCAATAAATAGACATGTTCTCTTAAGCTATAGAGATAATACAAGAAAAATTACATTCATGAATTAGCTGATCTGACCAATCAACTTGCCTTTAATTTTTTTAAGAGGATCCAACAAAGGAAAATTGTTAGAAGAGTGCCATCGTTTTGAAACTACTTACATGATCAGAAACAATCCCATAATCCCTCAAAATACCACTGAATATTACATTATTGGAACAGTTTGCAATATACATATACAAATCTTAAAAATCTTGGCAAATGGTAAAAATGCTTCAAGCATCCGTCTTGGAAAGATAAGGAAACTCATTGCCAGCTATAATCTTAATCCAAATGAAATGATCATACATACTTGATGTTGAAAATATGTTTTTTGAAAAAGAATACATAATATGAGAATTCATTTTGGAATACTTTGAAAAAAACAATATTTCAAGCTTTTCATTGTAGTAATTTCCCTTCAGTTGAAATTAGTAGAGCCTCACAGATATTAGAATATGTAAGCAACTGAACAATAAAAAACCCAAACTTCAGTTTCAACGTTTGCGTCGTGGATCCTTTTTATCATGGCTCCCACTATTTATTCCACCCCATACGCTGGCTCCAAAGAACAGAGAAATCCAAAACAAAGCTACTATGAAGACATGTGCTGCATTTTGGATATTGTTTAATCTGTCCATCAACTCTGCTAGTCAAAAACAGTCAGAACATAGAAAAATTATAGTTTCCGATAAAACTAAGATAGAAAAGTTGTATAGAAATTCATTGGAATTTCCTCATTGGTACAAATTGCATTGTCAACTTTTAAGCTTTTTTGACATTCCAATTGAAAAAAAAATGATAAATTTTGTAATCTATTCAGAGTTTGTTCATTGACTCTAACTGGCAAATGATGAAATAAAACTTCTTTACATGAAATACAAATACAGAAAAGATGAGTTAATGTGAAATTGTGAAAGACAAGCCAGTAGAAGAAAAGAATAATTCCATACACCAGCAGAGAGAAAGACCACTAAACACAACCCATTTTTTTGCGAAGATGCCATCAGATCTACCTTCCGTCAAAATATCATTTTCCTGCTTCAATTTTGTAATAAGAGATAATTTTTCCGCTGGACAACAGACATTTTGATGCAAATACTAGCAATTCAACCGCTTAATCAAAGTCACAATATCTTCCCTCAACAAGCTCAGTGCTAGTTGTATAATATGAAAAATATACGATCAAACTTTCTAGCCATCACGTGATGTGCATTGAGATGTTCCTGAACATTACAAGATAATATGCATTTCTCACCATAGTCAAACAGCTCAGCACATCTATCTTTATATTTGGACTGGCAAAATGCAACATTCCTTTCTTGAAGCTTGAAAGTCCTTCATGACGGAAAAAAAAAAAATTTCCTTAGCAGTCCTTATCCATGAGAGCCAACAGAGCTTATAGATATGCTTTTGCTTTTGCTTTTGCGTTTGCTTTTCTAGGAGTGACCTTAGCACTCCCACTTTGTATCAACAATTTTGTACTGAGCAGTCCTATTGAGTTACGTTTAGTTATTTGTTGAACACTCATAAAATTTTATCTAATCTTATCATAAACCTATATTTTGTTATTATTTTACTATGGCATATATTCCTGATTCCTACAGATTTTAATCAGAGATGATCTATGCAATCTATAAGCAGTTGTTAGTTGTTTTAGTTGCATGAGTATATTGACTACCATACAACTACATTTGAGTGTGACTGCACCCAATCATCCACGCCCAGTAGCTCTTTTACTGTTGTTAAATAGCTCTTTCCAAAACTAGAACATGTTATGCTTTCATCAATTTCATTCTCAACTTCTTTGTAATTCTTCTCTGGGGCTGTATTTGTACTAGTATGCTAAATGGTATATCTATGAATAATATTGTTTCAATATAGTAGAATTTTACATTTTAAGAGCTCAATTTTCATCTTTCCTTCTGAATTATGCTTCCTGTCTCAATGTCATCAATGCCTTCCTCAAGGAAAATCACACTGTTCCATAAAAACAGTCAAATGCCATAAACCTATAATAAAGCTCTGGAGTTTCTCGGCATATATAACACCTGGCAGATGGACTTTCCCCTATTTCTAGTTCGTGGAAAATTCCCCATTTCCAATCTGGGTGAGGTGCTGTATTTTGCTACAAAAAAAATTGCTGGCAGGAAAAATCTAAATCAAGTGAATGTTGGCCTATGTTGCACGAGTTTCCAGAACACAGGAATGGGGAAACGGGGGTGCAGGTATTGAGAAGAGCTAGAAGCACTCCCTAAATTTCAAAGAAACGCAGCTTGGGAGTGACAAAATATATATTAAAAAACAAAAAATAAAATAAAATCCAAAAAATAGGGGAAAATAGGGAAACTCCGAAACTTTCAAAAATACATAAGAAATTATGAATTAACTCCATGATGCATACATATTGATACCATTCATGATGTTTATAATATTATCGAAATGGGCCCATTATTATTGACCACTTTTAGCCAGCAATGGACATTAGTAAAATCTATCTAAATCCATATTTAAAATCCTCAAAATTTTGAGCAACATTCATTTACAATGCAGGCAAAGAAGGGGATTTATGTGAACTGAGAAGGTTATTTAGGACAATCGAGCAAAACTGGGATCCTTGAATATTAGTAACAAACAAAAAAACAAATGTTATGCTTTAGGCAAATTTTGTGGGCAATGGAGTTAGTAAAGGGTCGTACCAGATCAAGCATTATTTTAAATGAAATCTTTGTCAAGAAGGTGCTTAACAGACAATATGTATCTACCATTGTCAAGTCATTCAAGCAACCAAAAATAGTAAGTGTTCCTGATTTTTTAGATAAATATACACTCAACAACTGGGATGGCTCAATAACACAAGCGTGACTTCACACATCATTAAATAACAGATTGTGTGAATTGTTACCCTTCTCTCACCTAGGGGTAGCTAGAGGAGATCGTGTCTCATGGCCCGCAATGAAGACAATGATCTTGATAATGATGATGATGATGATGATGATGATGATTAGTATTCTCCACTAACAGCAGCCCCTCAGATGCCTTCCCCCTCATAATTGCACAACGCAGTCCATTTCACTTGATCAGCATGGTTCATCTGAGGATGGTGACCCAGCACACATGAGGTACTCTTAGTCATTGTTTCATATAAAGTGTTATATTTAATGCACTGGGCATTTAGGTGAGGATCATGGGTTGAAGTCAGATAATGGATCATGATTGCTTAGAAGTTATGCTTTTTTCCTTGTTTCACCTTGGTGGCCATCTTATGTGCCCTAGTCCAGTGTTGTCACTCTTGGGGAAAGGGGTACTACTGGGGGCTTTGATAGGGGTAACGTACCACTCCTTTTCATACTTAACACTTTTCATCTTGGAGCCTTCTGCAGTGTACTTATCTTCTGGAATGGCTATTACATGTACACCAAAAAGGCATGTACCTTCATCCTCCTATGAGAAGAAGGGCCACAATGCTGAGGTTGATGCAACTGCTAAAGAATAAAAAAGAAAGCATGTTTAAAAAGAAAAAATAATGGGATATAAATGACCAATTCAAAAGCCAGAGGTCAACTTGAGCTCTACCCCCTCACTATGAGGCAATCGCCCCTAGTCCTAATGCACTGAATGCATATCAATTAAAGGGACTTTATCCCAAGAAGAACCTGAAAAGGGGGCTTGCAAAGCAACAAAAGAATATCAAAAGGCAAGAAAGGGGTTTGGAATACACACACTGTCGAGGAAAGGATATCTCAAGCAGCAAGCACTCTCTCTACAAAGGTGCTCATGGAGATGAACCCCCACGTGTCCTTGCATGTTAATGACTCCATGACCACAAAGTAAACCCCTTCCACCTCATTCACTTATGCTTACACTTTGAAGGGTTTTTGGGGAACTAATCCTCTACTAGGGTACCAACACACCTAATAGGGTCTTATGACAGCCCTCCCATACCTAAACTTGGAAAATTGCATAAAGTCTTAAGCTAGTGTGAAGTTTGAAGAAGATACATGGGTGAATTGCTTACATGGCTTCTGGCTTACTTTGTATGATCATAATGACTATGGTATCTTGTGATGGTTGGTCTCACCTAACTTTGTTGAACTTGTTTGATCTTGATGCACTCTTGACATGGTTCTTAGAGGACGTTTTCATGATGATACCTAGGACGTTGAGCATTATTTGGAGGACGTTGCACACTTTATGCAAAGTGTTGCACCTTTTGATGATTGTACATACCCTGGGTCACCTCCCCACACCTCCTGGAACTTGGACGTTGGGCAGATGAGCCTGGACATTGCATGTACAACATGATGTACCATTGAGAGGGAAGGAAGACCCACAAGCTAGACAAAGCACCCTTGAGCATATTATAGTTTCATTGGATGATGTTTCACTTGGAGATGATGTCACACCTCTTGGGAGAGGTCATGGAGCCCTCTTCACCTATGATGTCACACCCTAGCCCTTAAACATTGCATTTATGATGAAGTCGTCATGCTTGATGTTTAATAAGTTGACCTAGCATGGGAGCATCCTTCTTGATGATGAGTTGGCACTTGGTGGTGATGAGACATGACCCTTGGAGTGATGAGACATGGCCTTTGATGATTCTTGCACCTTTTCATGGAGGGAAGTGGCCTTTGGAGGCATCTTTTCACCTTTAGAGCATGACCTCATGGCCTTTGGAGGCTTCTACACCCACATGTGTCACATTTTGAGGGGACGTTTTGATGTATTATCATTGTATCTTTATGTTTGAGGCTATTTTGGGGGTCGGCCATGACCTATCTACCTTGTATCATGGATGTTTTATTGCTTTAGGGGCTTTGAGGATTTGTAGCACTAGGGTTGCCTCATATAAGAAGGTTAGCGCTCCTCATTTGTCAAATCACAACTCACACTTGTGGAGAATCATCATTACTTGTCTTCTTTTTCTCTCTTCATCATGGAGTTCTTATGTGCACCTTTGGAAGATTGATCTAGTGGATGTTTTTTCTTGTTTTGGTGGATGTTTCATGAAACTAGGGTTTCTTCATGCATAGCGACTTGGTCTAGTAAGTGGTCTTTTCCAAGTATTTATGTTTTTTTCATGGTATTTAAGTGAATGCTCTATCAAAGTGGTGATAAGTTGCATGTTATCTTGTTTCCTTGGATAATTTTTGCTAGAAACCCTAGAAAAGGATTGTAATTGGTCATCCCTTCCCTTGTTTTATCCATCTTAATTTTGTTGAAGCATACAAGGTCAAGATTATGGATTGTGAGTGGACATCCCCCTAACCTAGTCTTTGAGGTTGAAATCTAGGGTTTATGAGGGGATAAACTCTAGAGTTTGACCTAGTTCCACTTGATCTTGTGCTAGACGCTCTTTAACCTTTAATATTAATTATTAAAGATATTGTTGAACACAAAATTTAATATTAAAAGTTAAAATTGGACCCCCATTTCAAGATGATGTTTGGGGATGGAATCATACACATCAGACCTCGCACAGAGAATATGGAAATTGGGGTGTTTTTCAGCTTTCAGCACACTTAACAGTTTTTCCAGCCTTTCACCATATATGCAAAATAGGACATTGTACCCCTTCCTCCACCCCTTGTATAGGGAATTATGGGATTCCAAGATTAAAACCTAGAAGGGGAACATGTTGCTCAATGGTGCCAACAAATTGAGACCTATAGGCTACCCAACGGTGCCAACTGATTTAAAACATGAAATAGCAACAATTGTTGAAGTCATTTAGCGAGAGAAAGCAAACTTCATATTCCTAGACTTGGCCAACTCAATGTAAAAGCCATACTTCAAATCTCATTTGATTATAGTATGATGATTTTTGGACTCTAGATGCCATTTAGAGTCTCACTGTTTATGCATTTTCTCTTAGAATTTCAATTTTATATATATCTCAGAACTTCTATCTCGATATAGTTTTGTTATTTGCACCCTAACATACAATATAAATCAGCAAAATTTGCACATTTGGTGTCTAGCGGTTTTGATTTACATTGAATCTTAACAAAGCTATGTTCTTGAAACATAATTCTTTCTTTTTCTACTGTAGAGGGGCAGGCCCGTGCAAGTGTTGGGTGAACTTACACTATCTGACCATCAACTGGTTGTTTACTCCATATCCTAGAGATCAACGAAGATGCAAATGCCAAAGTCCAAATACATGTTCTATGTCTCTCATTTGCAACATGCAACACTTATCCAAGCCGTTAAGCAGATTTAGAACTTGCTCCCGGGCCACGAGGGGAATATGGATGGATTGGGAGGTGGAACAATGTCATTTCCCAATTTATGACATTCATGCCACAATTTGGCTGGCAACTAGCAGACATGTGGTGCTCACACCATAAAATGGCCAAAGAAGAGTTCGAAAAAGTTTCTCAACAATTACAATTTACACAGTATGGCAAAGAAATGCAGTAAAATGTTCAACAACTATTCCACAAAAGCATTTCTCAAATCTCTTGCTATAAAGGAGCCATCTAAATAAATAGGATCCCTAAAGACTTTGGTCATATGGATGACTATTACCCTCTCAAGGGTAGCAACTTTTGGATCCCTTTACAATAGTATCATGCACCTACTTGCACAAGCTTTCATTCATCTTTGACCAATTCCAGACTTGGTCCTTTCTATTCTCCAATCGTGACGTGATGCCAGATTGAAAGAAAAAGAAACCATGATGTGCTTATTCAGATGCTCAAAGACACCTTGATGGTCCAAGTCACTCCATAGATACTCCATGTGTAATATTTGTTTAGACATGATAATATAACCCCCTAGCTAAGTCACCTGACACGAGACACAAAGGACATGGAAATACGAGTGTCCGACACGTGACACGACGACCCCGAAAACAGGTCAACGAGGACACGTTTATATATATATATATGAAAAAAAATTGAAAATTACACATGCAAATGAAATATAGACAAAGATTCATATTTTGTTAGAAACTAGAAGATTTACATGATACAAAATATGTAACATAATACATTGTTACATCAATGATGATCAAATGACAAATACTGAACACAAGAAATTAGAACTATAAGTTGCAGTATTCTCAATCTCATTAAGTCATCAAAATCAAAATGTATTACAATGTAGATAGATACTGAGTTAGAGTCACTGAAGTCCGATACTATAAGTGGGAATGCCAATGGAAAATACAAAAAGTCATAGGGTAGATACTAGAACCGTAGATGAAAGAATCTCATAGTTCATGAATTGTGATTGTCAGTAGTCCTCCATGTCATAATCATCAAGATCACCATTGTTATAGCGCAAGTTGTAGGTTGGGCAAAGCCCGACCTAACCACAAAGCAAGTGCTACAACTTGGGAATCCTACACCCAATGTCACCTCGATGTAGGTCCCACACCTCAAGGGTGACTAGGTCACTCTAGGAAGGCGATCCTAATGAGACTAGGAGAATTGAGATGGATATGGATAGAGATGGAAGTGGAGCCCCTAGAAGTCAAGTCTAAGTGGAGTGAAATGTGTGGAATGAAGTCTTGGGAAGGTCCAAGGGTTGCCAAGTATGTTGAGTAACCTGTAAATGGTGAAATACCTGCCCGAAACACAAAAAAAACACTTTGCAATGATGTATGTTAGTTAAATCAGCAAGTTAAGCTTGTTGTCCCTAATTTGCAGCAATAGATAACAATATATATCAGCAAGTAAATGGTACTATAAGATTCTCAATAAGTGCTAGAGATCAAGTAGAAAATACAAGAGAAAGACTAGTTAGTGACTAGCTAAACTCAAGATGGAAAGTCGATATTCTAGCACAAAAAGATAAGGTTGTTGTAAACACTTGTCTGCAGCAAATTATATCAGCGTTATGGTTGTAACATTCAATGTATTACAGCAAGAAAATCAGCCACTGAAATCCCCTCAAACTTTGCCAAAAAGTGCGTTAGACCAAGAAGAGTAAGTGTGCAAACTTTGAGCAAAATCCAATGGTTGATAAGAGAGCTATTCAAGCAAATGAGTTAGGGTTTCTACAGCCCTAATGGTTGAAGATGCAATTTTGTAACAGCAGCAAAAAGTAGCCCCTTGATGGGGACGCCCTAGTGGCTATGAGGTGCCCAAGGCACAAGGAATACAATCCAATTTGCAAGAAGTAAAAATGACCAAAAATCACGTTTCCCGATGCAATATTTTCTCTCTCCAATGCAATAATAAATGACTAGTGCTTTTACTATTGGGTTAATGGGGTCATGAAAAGAAAGAACTAGAGAAGTTACCTCCTTAGGGGTGTAAGCCCTTTTACTTCCCAAGGCAAGTTTCTCTAGCTAGGGTTTAAGCTAAGAGGGTGTATGCCCTTATACTTCTCTTACCAAACCCTTTTTAAAGCAATAAGATGAAGCATAAAGTGATGAAGACTATGGTGGGGAGTATGCCCTTATACTTCCCACCTAGTTCCTAGCACAATAACCTTGACTTGAAACAAATGATAGCATGAGAGTAAAAACCATACCAATTCAAGGAAAATGCCAAGATAATCCACCACAATAGCAAGAGATAAACCTTCCAAGGCTAGTGCATCACTCCCATCAACCATAACATCAACAGATAACCATAAACAAGAGCTAAAAGAGACAATCTTGCCAAAGATAGCGAAAATTTCAGACCAATACTTCTCACAATGAGGGAGAGTTGTGTTAAAATGAGATCTTATGATCTCTTATTTATACAAAATGTCACCAAGGTGACTTGTCCACAAATTAAGGGGTAAACCACAAGACTAGGGGTCAACAACCCTAATCTAGCCCCCTTTAACAAAGTAATATTAAACAATTCATCTAAAGTTTCACTTTTTGCACAAATAAACCCTAATTTTACATGGACATCTCCCCTTTAGGGGACGTTTTGCCACTTTGAAGAAGTTGTTGGTGTTGGAGAAGCATGGGTAGGCCTCCAAAGGCCACATGTCAAGCATCTACACGATCTCATCATGGTAAAGACCCTCTTCTCCTCAAAACATCCATGTGTCAATGAGTGGCATCTCACCACCATGCCATAGCCCCCCAAACATGACGTCAAGCTTCAAAAAGAGGACGTTTTGCCCCTCCTAGGATAATCGTTTGGCAAGTGAGGGTTGGGCTATGTTGTCCAAGTCATCATCAAGGCTTTCCAAGTCAGATCTTTCTCATCCGGCATGCGAGCCCTTGGCATCCAACCTGTGGGCTTGTTGCCCCATGGAAGCCCAAGCTAGGCTTGTTCTCCCAAAATTGTCCACCAACTAGGTCCTGCAAAGACAAATGAGCACGTCCTCCAAGGATCTCAAGTCATAACATCATGATAAGTGAATCCAATCAATAAATAATCCATCTAAGCATGTGCATCAAAGATCACTATATCAAACAATTAACTGCTCAAAGACACTCTGCGACTTGTCAAGCTTGAATATGGGAGGGTTGATGAAGTGTCCTATTGGGTAGATCTTGCCCTAGGTCAAGGAGATTTTCCAAGAGATCCCTCTCTAAGCCATGTAAGTGGATGAAGTGGTTGGGGTCAAGACTCAATGGGCATAGTGCTCATGACATACAAGCGATCGTAGTGTCTCATTCATGGGTGCCTTTGTAGAGGGTGTGTGCACTGTGGTACCATCGTCCGCAATGCACTTTTTCCAAGCCCATCAATTGCCTTTTATCTTTCTTTCTTTGTATTTTCTTTCAATATAGCATAAGGAGAGGTTGAAGGTCACTGCCCTGGCGTGGTGACCAGATGATGGCAATGTCATCCACAAACACCTAGTGGAAATGAGAAGGTTGGCTCGTGATGAGACCCCCTTTCTCCAGCCATGCAACTGAGAGCCATTGCCTTGGTTTGGTGACCAGATGATGACAATGTCATATCACTAGATATTCATGGACGTGATAGGTCGGCTCGTGATGAGACCTCCTATCCTTCAATTAACCTTTTAAGCATTCTTTATTATATTGTGGGTCGCCTTTACTCAAAGATAAGTGTTTCATTGCTTTCTTGGGTGATCCCTAGGCGAAGCATCTGGAAGGTTTAAACAAGGCTTTTATCTTTTACCCAACATCAACCCCTCTGGGCCTTCAACCCCTTCTTCCCATAGAATGAGGGACAACCCCTTCTTAGGTCAATACACCCTAAAATTCCAAGAGATAAGGAAATGGAGGGGAATAATGGTGGAAAGTTGTAAGTATAGTCGAGAACGGTACGATGGCTCATTAAGGGAGTTGCTAGTAGCAAACCCATCCCTAAGGGAAAACCACTTACTAGGGCACAATGTCAACCACCAAGGTGAAGCAGGGAAAAAGGACTTGTACCTCATGGAGCAAGGCCCACTGCCTTCTGGAAGCCAGCTGGTGTGGTGGATGCCATCTGCAAACCTATGACCATCTATGGTGGTGAGTGGGTTTTCCATCTGTGCAAAAGGGTATTGTTGGTCATGTAGTCTCTCGGCACTCCATATCTGCAACCTGAGGGCCTCGAGACATAATCTCCTTAGTTATCCACAAAATGGAGATAACATCTGGCTCCTACTTGGGGACATGTGCTCGTCGTAGAGTGCATGAGAACCGCAGCAACTCCCCGTAGACCTGTGCCTACAAGGAAACATCAAATTGTGAAGTGCAGGATGGTCTACTCATCCTTGTTCTCATATAATTATAATCAAAACCAACTAAGCTAGAAAAAGAAAATTTTGACATTTTTTCAATAAATTCTAAGCTAAGCATGAAATCAATAGTGCAAGTAGAGCAAAATGAAAATGAAATGCATCTAAACTAGTATGAGCAATCAAGATGCAAATGCAAGGAATCAAGATGACTTACCTACTTACCTGGGGCACAAGCCCTAAAGAAGTCATGTGACCTAGATGTGAGGTTGGAGAGGAGACCCATCTACTGGTAGTGGCATCTTTCTCTCGTCTAATGTTGTCAGATAGTACCTTTCTTTGTCATATTTCTTCCTGATGATTTAGGGGCCAAGCCAAGAATTGTTGTTTTCTTGGTCATATATGGGCTTGCCCTTTCTTTTGTCCCACATGAGCACAAGACTTCCTTCATTGAAATCGATGAAAGGCGTATTCTCATCGTATGGAAGCTCTGTGTGGATTGTATCTTTGACGATTTCTTCATGTTTCTCATCTTCTTTCTTCAAAATTCGGATAGACCCTGGCTCCTTCCCCTAGTATTTTGCAAGTTTGTCTTTGTATTGATTTGTCCATGGAAGAAGCGTGTCTATGGAGTCCTCCTGCAGAAAAGGTAGCTCAGATGGATCATACTCAATGGTTTGTGGGAGTACATCATAATCACATTCGCTAGCATAATCAGGATCCATCACGTGTCTATTAGTTTTTTCTCGATTGTATAGTATCTGAAAAGTGCCATCTCCCATAGGAATGTGTGCATGGGTGAGATCCATGCGAAGGAAACCCCCAAGAGCAGTAGACCGGCTCCTAGATAAAAGCATCCCCCAAGCATCTGGATCATCGATCACTACTATGTCCATGAGAATGTTGATATGTGGAAAATCAATCAGGAAAACCTCAACGTCCTCACATACCCCGAGGACTTTGACCTTTCTAATTTCTAGTGTATTTTCACTTCCATCTTCCTTTGTTTGGTTTGGTAAGTACTCAAACTCTTGTCTTATCTTTCCTTTGGTTCGTTGGCAAGGGTTTGTCTTTCCTTTGGTTCCTTGGCAAGGGTTTTAGCTATTTTATTCATGTAATGTCCCCCACCTTGATATCGAACAAATCGATAACTGTGGACACAAACTAATCTTGTTAGTTTCACCCCGAAACTAGAACAAAACAAAACAGAATATAAACCTTCCCCTAATTTTTAATCATTAAACATACTAACTAAAAAGAGATAAATGACATACCGTTTAAATGTCGTTTGTCCTTGCTAGTGTCATCCTCACTCCGTCTCAAGGCTTATGGGATGTTGAACCTATAAAAAAGACACAAGCCAACGAAGTGAAAGCAACAATGTATACTCAACAAAACTTATGTAAGTGATCAAGGAGTCATACAATAAAATAAGACCAATTTTATGGGAAAGAAATATATCATTGTATTAAAGAATGTGGAAGAAAGATACAACCAGATGCCTTGATGTTGTCAAGTTCCTTCCAACAGTTACTTGCTTCCCACACACTTCTGTTCCATGGATTTTGAGATCAACAATCTATCTTGACAAAGCAAAGCTCAAAGCCAACATACAAGCTCCAAAAACTCCAAGCTACAAAACTCAAGAACTTTCCAACTCCAAAAGCTAGCTTTCCCCATGAGAACTCCCCTCCTTTTATAAGTTGAAAAGGATAGGGTGAAGAGGTTAGGATGATCCCATGGGATCAAGAATGCGACTTAGATCCAAACCGATCGGAGGCCACCTCACCCTAGAAGCTTCTCTTCTAGAAACGTCGAGAAGATGCTCTTTTTCCTTCGTACGAAAATCGCCGCACCCTTAGAACTGAGCAAACTGCGATGACGTCGCAGGCCACTGTGGTGCAGCCTGCGACGATCCTAGATCATTGCACCCTTAACACTAAGCAAGGTGCGACGATCCCTTTTTATAAGGTTTTTGGTAAAGGAAAAGTATAATTTAATTTCTCTGGGAAAAAGTATCTTCATTCTTCTTCAAGGATTAAGGCCATTGATCCTTCTAAATACAAAAGATAGGTTTACATCATTAACGGTTATAGGGGTGACAAAAATAATTTTTAACAGTAAGCCCCCCAAAGTATGCAGTTAGAACAAAGTGATAGCTTAAATACTTTGTCGAGTGTGTGTAGGGAACAAGGAACACGTCGGTCGAAAACCTGCCAACAAACAAGGAAATACAGTACAATAATATGTCATCACTAAGGTAGGCATTCCCATACTCATAATACAAATGACTTGAAGCATAAATGTCGACATGCAAAGATCCATGTCAAGTAAGACAAGTCATGGCCACCAAATATACATTGTGGATCCATGCCAATATGACTCAAATCTGAACATAGCCACCAAAAATACACTGTGGATCTATGTTAAAGACTCAAATTTGAACATAGCCACGAGACCTACACTGTGGATCTATGTAACAATACAATCTGAATATACTCCAACGCAACCTGAATCTATCAGAAAATATTCAGGGTCTTCATCTCCACCACTCTATAGTACGAATCTAACCATGTGAATACATGTGCTAAAGTCGAACATGGTAGAAACCATTTGATTACCGGTCATTAATGAATACCATTAACAAGTGCGAGGGAAATCACCATTAATGTCAATGACTCCCAAGGTACACTAGTACAATCCAACGAGTGTGAATCTATGAGTTGTAGTCGAACACTCGACGAAATCTTTCAATCAGGGGCCTGTTATCCCCGATATCTAGGGATAACTAGGAGATCATGTCTCGAGGCCCACCTGGTCCTAGACATGGAGTACCGAGAGCAGGAGTGACCCCAGCATGGTCCTGGAGGACCCTTCTTCTTCTTCTCAGCTAGATTTGTCCTGCCAGCAGTACCAGCCTCCATCACTACCGGCTTGGGCTTGCATCAGAGAGGCTCTTGCTCCATGAGGTAATTGGTCCGAGGTATCATGGTATGTGTCATATTTGATCATTATAACATTCGTATGTATGCATTAGATCTCTTTCACTTTGGATGACTGCTTGGATCTTACACTAATCCACTTGACCACTGT
>ML796262.1:597168-622179 GCA_009831015.1 Picea engelmannii | reverse complement strand
CATAAAATAACAATGATATGATTCATTACATATGTAATTCAAATTTGATGCTCTACACAATATAAATTGCTACAAATGATAGAGAGAATCGCCATCCCTTGGTGTTGTTACCATTTGTTGGTGTGGGAAACTACAATGCACTTTATATATCTATGTGCACACCACCACCTTTCTAAATTGTTTTGAAATATGTGTGGTGCACCTAAACTTACTTGGAGCATCGCAAGAGGTGTGTCTTACATCTATTAGGATGTTGGATAGCACTGGAAATTCCAACGCGTCGAATATGTAACTAGCCGATGCGCTTTTGATGCATTAGAGGACTGCTAGATGGTATGAATTGTATGGGCATGAACATATCGTACAAGTTGAGCACCATGAATGCATCAACAAAAAGTTAAAAAAAAAAAACAAAAAAAAAACAAAGTAAAGCCAAATTTTATATTTTAATCTCTTTAAAAATGTAAATTAAGGGTTAACAAATAGTTTACATGGTCTCTTCTCCACCAAGGAGGCATGGTTTCTATGAAGAGAAAAAATTAAAGATTTTGTACCATTTGAAAAATTCCAAAATAAACTCAAGTCCAATATGGAAGTGAAGGAATCAAGGAATCAGGCAATCTAGTAGCACTAGAAAACAGGGCAGACGTAGGGGATAGTGAGCATCGATGCTTGTATGGGTGTGAAGCACTGAGTAAATGGTATAAATGAATTTTTAGTTTGGTGATGTTTTTTTTATTTACCCTACCATTGTGTGTCCCATGTACAAAC
Source organism: Picea engelmannii (assembly GCA_009831015.1). NCBI lineage: Eukaryota > Viridiplantae > Streptophyta > Pinopsida > Pinales > Pinaceae > Picea > Picea engelmannii. The sequence goes on along the minus strand of ML796262.1, from coordinate 621,408 downwards.
ACACCATTACATTTGTAGCCATCTAGTGCACCGATATTTTTAAAAATTTTAACTTACATTGAAGTTGGTATTTTTATGCATTGGTGCAGTTGAAACATGTGATACACCAACATGATTTTCTTTTTGAAAAAAAGGTAGATATTTAAAAAAATGTTTTAACCTACCTTGGAGCGTGTATAAATTTTACGCATTGGTGCGTTAATTTCTATAAGATGCACCAAACATTTTTTTTTAATAACCTTTTTATAGATATTTTAATCTATGGACATTTTTTTTAAATAATTTAACCTAAATTGGTGGGTCTGGTGTTGTATGCACCTGTGCAATTATATACAATGGGCACACCACAAAGGTTTTTTGAATAAATGATGACGACTTTTTATAAAATATTTTGACCTATACTAGTGTTGTGGAATGATTATGCATCAATGCATATTATATCAAAATGTGTCAGTGCATCTATATGGTATAAGACCACAAAAAGAAAGTATATTCTAAAACCTCCGATCACCCACCTCCACTAAAGAAGGATAAGGGAGAAGTGTTTATGCAAAAACCTTTGCCAAATGTTTTTTTCCTTGTAGTGTAATACTATTATGATTATTTATTTTATATGTGAGATTCATTATGTTATAGCACTGTATATTTTCAAATTTAGATAATAACCTACTTTAGCTTCAATAAACTATTTTGAAATCTAAATAATAACCTACCTTTTTGTTTTCTATTGTGTCTGTTATTTTCCAGACTAGCATGTGGTCTAAGAAACCGCAATCCAGGGGCATTTAAGTCGTCAAAATCACTCAGGGATCACACCCGACTTGCGCCACACCAACCCTTAACATGGATGGATTTCTTTGGGTGTCTCATCCCGACTACCATGAGTTTCGAACATTGACAACCTTAGAGAATAAAACCCTTGGAAACCAATCGTGTTAGTAGGACTTGGTAAATAATAACCTACCTTACATTTAGGATACTAGTTTTAATCATTTCTACGAATATAAATTCAATATAATTTTTATAACATTTGAATTCCAAGTTATAAACCTTAATAATGTAAATAAGAACAATATGATAATTAAGATGGAATACATTAACAATTTTTTAAAGTTCAAATTTAAAGTTTCAATAATCAATATTAAAATTTAATATTTTAAACAATAATATGTAATTTTCATAAAAAAATTGAATGGTTTTGTAACTTACGATATACTCTAAAACATTTTGATTGATTTTATAGTTTTATTAACCAATTAAAATAAACAAATTATTAACTTTTTCATGAAAATTTTGCATAATTTTGATATCTATTATATAATCTAAAACATCCTAATCACAAATATAAATCAATAACGGGTAATTGTATATTAAAAAGGGTCATGACCAAACCATTCAACATTGTAACACAAGAAAATGGTCATAGCATGCATCCAAAATTTCCAAGTTTGGACTCCAAAAAACCTCTAAGTTGCCTAACCAAATCTATAAGCACTAACATGATGAGTATATTTCTAAACATATTGAACTAAAAGGAGTAGAAACTTGCAATACATACCAATATAAAAGAAACATTAATAAGTCAGTCCTTGGAGGACCCCTTTTTGAATCTATAATTCTTCAACGGTGGTGTCCATGCATTTATCCATGTCAACCTAGGTATACATGACACAGTTCTGCTATTGGAACATCAATATGCTTCTCCTCTTTAATAACCAAAGTTCTAAGCATAATTGCCCCGCCTTATATACCAATGGATTGAGCCGATTTATGTTGAAAATTCACTGAAGAAACACTAAAGGACCTTCCTACATTGTCAATCTTGGAGTTGACCAAGCCCAACTATTTTTCCAAAGTTAGATATCAAGTCTCATGAACATGCATATATTCCTTCATGTGTCGCTCCATCTCCTTCAAAGAAAAAACTTGAATCTTAAGCTAAACCATATGCCTGTTTTGCTCATAAGCTTCCACAAGAAAATTCTCCTCCCACATTTAATGCCATTTACCCCACTCTAGAGATGATTATACCACCTCCTACTATGCCTTTGCAATTCCCCTCTCATAGCCTCTCATTTGCCTCTTTTTCTCTAGCATTTTACTCTTTATATATTTGTGAATCCTACGTCACCATGCCATTGAAGCCTCTATCTTAAAAAATAATATATATGACACCTCTAGTATGTCAAACAATTCCACTATATCTCCCTATGGGTAAAGATTACAAAAAGTGACCCTAAATTTGGATGGAGTAAAGCAACATGGAGCAAGAGAAGTGACACCACCCTTTCCAAAATAATCCCACACAAACTAAAAAATGCAACACCATGCACCATAAAATCTTCCCCTCTAGTAAGATAAAATAAAGGATTTGAAGATAAGGAGGTGGCCATAATGGTCCATCCTTTCACCCATGTAATTAAGTCTACTTGTGTGTTGCACCCATTAAAAAGTTAATACTAATTAAGTCATAGAAGGGGCATATGGATTGAAGCCCCCCATTTGATTATAATGAAACCCTTGTTCAATTACAATCCATTGTTGGCATGGAAACCCACTTCACAATCATGAGCTCATAAGACCTCAAAGAACCAAATGGATTCAAAATTCTTAGACAAGTCCTAAATTCTCTAATCCAAACACTTTAACCTAGTAGATTGAGGAAGAGAAAAAATTAGGAAGAATCAGACAATGATGGAGGAATCTCCAACAATTGTTACTTTCTTGATCTAACATGCATTTTCCCTTTGCAACCATTGATACACTGCCAATTCTTCTACTTCTTTGTTTGTAGCAATGCCTATCCCTCAATCATGGTCACTTAATATATTTCCTCTAGGATAAAAAAAAAAAAAAATCATCCCCACACCTACCTCCTCTAAATTTATATTTTAATCAATCAACTAAACAAACATATATTTAATTTTACATTTGCTTGTAAATTGTTGAGACTTGATTTATCCTTTTAATGGGGTTAGAATACTTTAGTTTTGATAGCTTAGAGGTGAAATCATAATAAAAATCATACTACCTTTAATATGTAACAAAGACTTTGTCAATGAAGCTTTCAATTTATTAAAAAAACAGGGAGTGGCATTACTCACCCAAGGCATAGATCCTTTTACCAGTGAAGATTTTTTTCCAAGAAAAAAAATATGTTCTATATTTCTAGTGAGAAGTTAGAATATACATCAGAGTCTTATTTAGGATCATTAAAGAACATTCCTATGTCTATCAAACAACTGGATTTGCTTCTATTCTATCGCTACATATTACATATTTCATATTGCTCATGTATATTCAAGCTCATCAAGCAACTAGATATTCTTCTATGATATCATTACATATTTACATATTTCAAATGGCTCCTAGAAGGTAGCCCTAAAAAAAAACAAGGAACTAAAACATATTGTTTTCAACCCTAGAGCTCAAAACCAAGATACTAAATCTGAATATATCTTCAAATCTATGGAAAAAAGACAAAAAAAACAAAACACTGGAATTATAGATCTACTTCAAAACATGTTTTTATCAGCAATTGATACTTAAGTTCCTCCTCTAAACTCTTGCTCAGAAAATATACCCTCCTGCATGTGAAGAACTTCGTTAGACAAATGATGAACAATAGAGTTAAATTCTCAATAAACATGTGAAAAATAAATATATTCATAACTCCCCTTTACCTCCAAGACTTGGTTCATGATGGGTTTCAAAGCCAAAATTTATATTCCTTTTACCTTTGAAGATTTATACAAAAGAACAAATCCATTTGAGTTATGAGAAATATTTTGGCAGTTTATAAGCTATTTATGTGCAAAGTACATATATTAGAAAAAAAAACATCATTGGATCTTAAAATTCTCTTAAGACCCTTTTACATTAAAACTCATAAAGTATCTTAACACTAAGTTAATAAACAACTATAAAAAAATATTGATTCAAATTTTAGATATTTTTTTCCAAGGAAAAAAGTCGGTAATTTTATACTTGTAGAATCTAGAGAGGTTCCTTTAGTGTCTTGGCCCTTATAGACCAGTTTACATAAAAGTATAAAAAAATTCCAATACAAATCTCCTTATCAAAAAGTTGATAAGAGCAGGACCTTCTAAAGATGTGAAGGAATATGTGTAACAAAAAGAAATATGTTGTATGATACAACAATGTCTACAACATGTACAAAAATCTCAAAAAGATGTAGAAGATGCAGACTGCCCCGATTTAGAACCCAGGATTGTGAAGATATTCCATGTCGATGTCTGGGATTTTTTCCCAGATTTTTCGTACTCCCCTGTCCATTTCCAATCCACTTTTGGAGAGTCCATAGACCTCTTGGCTCTGTTGCATGTAGAAATGTGAATAATTGATGAATGAGAAATCATTTTTTAACCACTGAATCTCAAAATAAATAGGCCAAAGAGGGTAGTTGTGGAGACTAGAAGAGCCATTCATCCAGTTTATGACAATTTTGGAGTCTCCATAGATGTCTAGATTTGTGATGCATTTTTCCTTCACTAGGAGGAGGATGGGTTGAGTGCCATCAGTTCATTGTGATTGTTTGTGGTTGGGCCCAAGCCAAAAGAGAAGGAGATTAAGTGCATTTTAGAAAGAAAGAGGATACCTCCTGCACCTCCCTGAGAGGGCTATCCCTGGGCTGCACCATAGAAGAAATCCCAAGGATGATCTTTTTCAATGGGGGTGTGGGAATTGTGGGTAGGAGGAGAGAATGGATAAGGATTGGGTTGCATCGATGGAGAGGGGGGGGGGAGCTTGTCCTAAAAGAGTGCATGATTTTGGGCAAGCAAAATGCCCCAAGTGGTTATGAGGGGAAGGTATATGAAAGGGGCGACATTTGGGGAGGAGAGCTAGTTTTGAAGTTATTCAATTGTTGTACCAGAGATGGTATATGTTGGTTCCAAGTTTCTGTTGAGATATTCCCAAACCTCCTTGGTATAAGAGAACTCCAGGAAAAGGAGAATATTAGATTCATTTTCTGATTTGAAGAGACTACATCTGCGTGGTTGTAACATCCCCAATTCTGCTTCGGGCCATGTCACATAAAAATTTTGAACTTTGATACCACTCTACAACATATTCATCCTCCTAGTTGAGTCTCATTACCACATTGTAAAGTCTCCACTACCGCAACTCGCTAAATAAAGCTTTGATATCTATTATTTCTTCTGTGGAAGCAACTCATTGAAATCAACAATGAACACAATTGGCTTGGTGCTATTCACAACTACATTTCCCTAGTGTGCGCAAACCGGTATCGTACCACGTGCAACAAATATGTCTTACAATTCTATGCACTCAATCATCGTTGAGTCGGATGTGTCAATTGTCCCTCAACACACATGACATTTCTAGCTTCGCGCTAGAACCCATACGATTATTGTTGAAGTTACTTAACAGATAGCGACTATAACAACGAAATGAACTCATGATACGAATACGCACACAACCATTCAAATGTCACGTGCAGGGTTAGTCCCATTTGCACGAGTGGACTGATTTCCCTACATGCGCGATGATTCAGGCCTTGCCTCATAATCCCATGACCGTTACCATGGAATTGTCTAACAGTAAACACTTAATAACTACCATGCTCTACATCTGCAACAATTATGCAAAACTAACAATACATGCACAACCCAACATAATTATGTACCAATTCCATAAACAGAAAATAACATAAGCATTCACATGTTAAATAGTATATAAACACATATAATTGTCATGGCCCATGCCCTGCATATGCAACAAGCATGCAATTCTACAACATATATAATCCATGCACAAATATATATACAATTGTAACAAAAAATATATTTAACATGTATATGCACATTACTCGGAGAATAATACACATAATAAGACACTTATCTTTTGTTGTAATCGACCAACTGTGTGCAGACCTCAAATTTTCCTCCCATCCATATACTTTGTCGCTCATAAACTCTCAGCAGCTGTCACCCCCGAGCTGGGGCTTAAACTCCACCAAGGCAAAGGATTCCTAAGCCAAGCTAAGGTATATCAATAGTCAAAACACTCAGACAAAGGTGCCAACCACAACAAACAGACTACAGTCCCTCATTCCCCACATGTCTCTCCCACCGCAGAAAGTGTGTCCCTTCTCTGCTCAACAATCCTTTGGTTTCCCCACTTCCCTTACACGGCTTCAACCACAAGTCAAACATGAAGTCTCAGAGCCCTGTAGCTACAACGGGGCACCTTGGAAAGTAATTCCTAGAAGTTCTCTCACCCATAGAGAATGCTTATGGGCCTAACAACCCACTTCTTCAATAGCACACGGGCCTAACAACCTGCCTCTTCAATAGAACACGGGCCTAACAACCCACCTCTTCAATAACGCACAAGCCTTATGTTGATGGGTTCAACTTCACCCGACAACATCAAGGGGTCCTCCCCGGTATACAGTCCCAATTAGACTGTACACCATTTGGATTAGGAGTCCCATCCAAAATTTGGCCCGACTTCCACTTATAGTTATTTTTTGGTTTTCATACTAGTTACGATCCAGTGTACCGATGAAGTGGGTGGGTGAAATGTAGAGATGTATATGAATATCATGTATGTAAAGACAACTAATCTATTAGTAATATATTCTAACCTATCCTAGCTAGGAGCATGCTAGAGTAACCGGTGAGTTATAATGCAACCAAAAATTTACACAACTTTTATACAGTTAGTTGTAACAAAAGAGAAATATTGGAGACACTATCATACATACGTGTATAATAAGATTAGTCTAGATCACAACTTTTTCTTGGTAATGTTATGCTGCCAAAATTTTGTGGACTGTGTTTTACTTGTGAGAGTTGGGATACCAAGCTTGTAGAAAGAGTGGAAGCTCTTCCTTGTGACGCAAGCTTGAGAGCTATTGTGTTTTGGTTTTTGTGTGTGGCCCCTTTGCGGCTCGGGGGATAAAGGGGAAGAAGAGTACCCCTAGCATTGGCTGGGAGGTACTGGTGAAGTCTTTGTGATTATCAGGGGGGAGAAAGAAGGAGTGCAAGTCGTCAACAACATCGATTTCGACCTCAACATCAGTTTCGACCTCCCCTGCTCAAGTCTGGTGCAACCTATCCTGCCACAACCCCTTACACAACAAAATGAGCACAGAAGGAGGAGTGAAATCCCCCTCTTACCAGAATGTAGTAGCAAACGAGTCAGAAATATATTGAGCAAGGCAACCCCCCTTCGAACCCCCTCTGCACTTACGCGACCAATTTCTGCATGAAGAGAACAACCGATATAAAGGAACAGGTATGGATGCGGAACAGTCGCATCCAAAATATTCCCGCATTTGGGTACCAGGAAATGTATCCCACAGGCACTGGTAGCACCAAAATACATCATAAAATCAACCAGGGTAGGAGAGCACACCCATTTTATGAAGGACCATGCTCTAATCGAAAAACAATTAGGACTCTGGCCCTCGAAAAAAGACCTCGCTCACTAGATCAAAACCTGGTGGAATCTGAAAGGAGATTATGATCTCAAACTAAGCTCTAAAGGGTTCTTCACGGTCAACTTATACAACTTGGAAGACAAGGATCACATCTTTGAAAACATACCATACTTCTACAACTCGGCGAGTTTGTACTTGCGTTTATGGACGGATTGTTTTTTCCCTGAAAAGGAAGATTTTTCCTTTGCCCTAGTCTGGATTCGATTCTACTCCTTGCCTCAGGAGTTATGGTTAGATTAAATTCTAATGGGTATCAACAATATGCAAGGCAGGCATGTTAAATCCTCAAAAGCCACCAAGCAAAGAAGATACACATATTATTCTTGAATCTGTGTCTACGTGAATAGCTCCAAAGTCGTACCAGGGTCAGTAACCCTGGAATATCAGGATGAGGAATGGGCCCAAACCATTGACAATGAACACATATCATTTTGTTGCAAGAAATTTTATGAACATGGGAACCTCTTCAAGGATTTCCCATTCAATGCTCCAACAAATCCAGACACGGAGGAGAAAAAGAAAGATGGGTTTACACATGCTCAAAATCATCAGAAGAAAATACAGAAAAAACCTAATCACAGCGGTGGGTGAAGGAAATCCAATACCAACTCCTTCGATTCCCTCAACCATATTCCAGAAGTCGAATAGGTAGAGAACGCTCTTCTATCTAGAGATATGGGAAGCAACAAAGGAAAAGATAAACAAAATCAGAAGCCAAGCCCTGAGAAAATCACCATTCCTGAATCCGAGGTCCTTTCAAATCCGACAAAGTACTCAGAGGCTGAATAAGACATTTCCATGCTAATAGATGAGCAGGATCTGGCTGGCATTGATCTAGACAAGCTAGAATAAGCACTCAATAAGAAGGATCTAAAAACTATACCGGAAGATCAACTCAGAAAATTCCACAAGGTCTTCCTAGATTCCACAATAGGAGCCACCTCTAGGTTGGGCATCAGCTCAGATCCAATCCCGGATCCTAGGAAGATCCCCAAAGAAAGAAGAAGACATGGGCAAAAATCAATGCACCAACTAATAAAGGAAGCAGGAAATTACATGATCAACTTGGGGCAGATCCAGTGCCTCTTAGAAATCTCCTTCTCCCACCCACACAATTGTTTATGACGAAAATCATCACCTGGAATATTAGAGGCTTGAACAGGAGATCCAAACACCGATTCTTCGAAACTGCATAAAAACTGAAGATCCAGACATTCTCTTGCTACAAGAAACAAAGTGTGCAGGACATACAGCCGAAGATCTATTTAAAATATGGTGTCGACAATGCAACTTTTTTCATATGGATTCAAAAGGAGCTGCCAGGGGGTCTAGCCATCCTCTGGAACCATACCACAGTCATAGTTGATCAAGATCTCTTTACAACTAGCACCCCGACTGCTTACTATTGTGCTATTGGATCTAACAAATATGGAATGATTACTAACACCTATGGCCCTCAAAGAAGCCAAGAGAAAGATCTCTTTCTCAAAAAATTATCTTATCTTGGAACTCTGGTTGGCCACAAACAATGGATAGTTGGAGGATATATTAACATCATCCTCACACTCGAAGAAAAAAAAGGAGGAAAGAAATGCCTGGAACAGGACAACATTAAACTCAAGGAACTCATAGACCATGTCAAACTAGTCGATATTGAAATAGGCAACAGATCCTTTACTTGGTTCAATAAACACTCTAGTCCTCAACAAATAGCCTACAGGTTAGATCATTTCTTAATCTCAGAAACCCTAATGTTGGAAGGACCAATGGTAGAGGCCAATGTCTGATCACTGGCCAGTGCAACTCTGGATAGACACAATAGACACTCCTAGGTTCAAACCCTTTGGGTTTGAGAAATTTTGGTTAGCTCGTCCAGATTTCCAGGAGCTATTGTTGTAGGAAAATTCCCCTATGGATAGGTGAATATCTTCTTGGATTCTAGACCCCTATTACCAAGACAAAAATATTCTAACATTGGACACTAACATTCCTTTAAATGTAGTTAAACTAGTCAAAGGGAAAAGAGGAAGAAAGTATGATGTACCTTTTTTTGAAGCTTTTCCTCGCTTAATTCAGGCTAAACTTGGTCTCCAAGCTCCTTAATGATATCTACAATCCAATAGACAACAAAGACAACGCAGACTCCCTACTCTACCAATATTAGTTTAAACTAAATTTATCAATGAAATACACGTATATGCAACCATACACAAACTTGAAGGAAATAGGCCAAGCATATATTAATGAAAACATTACAAGGAACTTACAATCTGTAGATGCAGTTGTAGCAAACTCTCCAAGTCCTCCTTGTCCAACCCCTTGCTCAAAATGTCCATGATCATAATGAAGAAAAACAATTGTTGATTATTCTCCTCCTTTTCACCAGGAGAATGCCTAATTTTATAGGCTTTAACAGGCTTAACCACCTTAGTCATATTTGGAATAAGTTGAGGATATGACTCCATCAGTTGTGGCATCTCCCTTAGATGCAGCCTAAAGCTTGGATTCAAGCCAAACCAACTTGGATCATATCTAGATGTCTTTATAGATAAGGGGGATTTCTTCCCATGATTCTCTAAACCAATCGACACTCCCTCAAAATTGGCAAGAGAGCACTACAATTCTCCCTGCTAGATGAATAGGGGGCACTAGTGCTCCCTGCATATGTGCAGGGGAGCGATGATCTTCCAAAAGTTCATTAATATGACCATTTCTCAAGGAAAAACATTTTGCTTAGCTTTCCAAATGATGTGGTTTCCCCTTCCAACATGTTCTAGAGGATGTATCAAGTGTTTCCATGGTGTCATTCACAATGCGACATATGTAGAACAGAAATGTGACATTTATGACACTTGTGACAAAAAGTGTGACACTTGAGAGAATGATAATGTGGCATTATGGAAGTGAGGAATTTTGGCGTGTAACAGTTATCCCGTAATTGGTGGACCAAGGTGGAGATTCAGCAAGGTACCAAAATGTATAGGTTCCAGCAAAGGTTAAAAAAATTCAAACACCATCTTCGTCAATGGAATAAGGATGTTTTCAGCAATATCTTTCAAGAGAAAAAAGCACTTGAACAGAGACTAGAAGACATTCAGAAGTAGATCATTCTAATAGGTCACATAGACACCTCGCAACAAGAGGAAGACTCCCTCAAGAGGTAGCTTGAAGAGAGATATAAGTAGGAGGAAACTCTCTGGAGACAGAAATATCGTGTGCAATGGCTCAAGGAAGGAGAAAAGAATTCAAAATTCTTCCACCACTCCATGATCCATAGACTCTTCATCAATCGCATTACAAAGCTTGAATATGGACAAGGTAACACCATTCTAACCCATAAGGAAATAGCAAATGAGTTGGTCGATTTCTACAAGGAACTACTTTCAGAGCCTCCCATTGATCGAACTCTAGCGATCAATGGGGTCATTCAAAATGTCCCAGCCCTAATCACCCCAGAACAAAATGAGGCTCTAATGCGGCCCATAACGCAAGCAGAAGTGGATTAGGCAGTCCAGGATTTTCCCAAGGGAAAAGCTCTAGGTTTGGATGGCTTCACCACGAACTTCTTCCACTACTATTGGACCATGCTACGTGAAGAGGTGTGGAAGCTAGTTGAGGAATCCCACACCTCGGGCAAAGTCCTCCTAGCTTTAAATGCTACCTTTCTCAACCTAATTCCAAAGGAAGAGCGGGTTACTAATCCGAAGAAATTTCGACCAATAGAGTTATGCAATGTAATCTACAAAATCATCTCCAAAGTCATTTCTCTGCATCTCAATATTGTTCTCCCTTTCATCATCTACAAAGAACAATCAGGCTATGTGGAAGGAAGGCAAATCATGGACAGTGTCATCCTTGTCCACAAAGTCATCCACTCGCTCAAGAGGACTTGCACCCTAGGTATGCTCCTTAAATTGTATCTCTCAAAATCCTTTGACTGATTAAGTTGGCATTATATGAAAGCCCTTCTGATAGCCTTCGGCTTCAACAAGGAATGGATCTCTTGGATAATTAATCTCATCTCCTCAGTATTTTTCTCCATTCTTCTCAACAGATTCCCCTCACAACCCTTCTCCCCTACCAGAGGCATAAGACAATGAGACCCGCTTTCTCCATTTCTATTTTTCATCATGGAAAAAGGCCTAGGCCATTACATCAAAGCTTCCATCCTGGATGGATCTCTGCAAGGCCTCCATCTACACGGGCTTCAACCTGTGGCCTCTCACAGCCAATTTGTAGATGACAAAATGCTCTTGAACACCCCTACCGCTCAAGAATCCAACAAACTCAAATCCATTCTCAATTATTTCAGTGAAGCCTCTGGGACCTCCTTTAACTTGGAAAAATCTCAGCTTTTCTTCTTCAACACTCATGCATCTATCCAACAACATATTTCTCATCTACTGAATATACCAATTTTCTCCCTTCCATCCCAGTACCTAGGGCTCCCACTTTCGAATTTCGATGCCCAAAATATTCCTGAGACTCCCTCATCCTCTCAATTTCTAACCACCTAAGTAATTGGACTTTCATATCCCTTAACCTCCCTGCTAGACTCATCCTTCTGAAATGTGTGCTTCAAGCCATCCTTGCCTACCTCTTCTCAGTCCTTGTTTCCCCACAATTTGTTATAAAAATCATAACGAGCCTACAGAGGAACTTCCTTTGGCATGGTCATGACCCCAACAAAAAATGGGCCCTTCTTAAAGCCTGTAAACCTAAATCCTTGGGAGGTTTGGGCCTCTGGGACCTAGGCAAACTAAACAATACAATGGGGGCAAAGATCTAGTGGCCTTGACTCAAAACTCTATCAGAACTATGGGCCAAACTTTGGAAACACAAATATGCCCCGAACATCCCTCAAGCTCACCTTATATGGATGCAAGATAGGATTCAAGGTTCTAACATTTGGAATGTAGCATGGAAAAATTGCCCACTCAAACAAGCACATACTTTTTGGGAAATCTGAAACGGTCAAAACACTCTATTCTGGACAAATTCTTGGTAGCAATTGCCACCCCTACAATCTGAGGACAATCTAAGATATTATCATGATCAAATCCATGATCTGAACTCCCTCAAACTGGCTGACCTATGGCTGGATGCCTCCCTTAATCCTCCCTGGCGCAGTTGGAAAACGACATCACAGGATCTCCATATTGCAGCAGACTGTGACTTACAGCATTGGAAATAAATGACAAACCAAAGGAGGATTCGCATAAGTGAAGTTCCAGATATTCTCCATTGGGGGTACACTCCTAATAGAAATTTCACACTCAAAGAAGGCTACAATTTGCAGGAAAACTTCCACAACCTCCAAAAAGAGCACCTATGGGAAATAATATGGAATTCCAAATTTTGGCCAAAAATCTCCACTTTTCTTTGGCTTATGGTTCAAAACAAAATATTGACTTGGGATAATCTCAGGCAGCGAGGCTTCATAGGCCCCTCAATTTGTCATCTTTTCCAACAGCAGGAAGAGACCATGGAGCACCTCCTCAACCAATGCCCACTCAGTGAGTTAATCTGGAACCAGGATACCCAATGCATGAGAAGAACTAGAAGAGAAAGGAATAACATCATTAACACAATAAAAAACTGGGGAACTGGACCCTACAAAAGCCCCATCTTGAATAGAATTTGGAAACTCCTTCCAGGATTCATTGTTTGGCAACTGTGGAAAGAGAGGAATAGACAGATCTTCCACTCTCAAGCTTCCCCTCCCTCTCTCCTTTGGACCACTATCCACAAGCATATTCAGGAAACCATCCAAACCCATTCTTGATCCCAAGAAAATCTTCCCATAGATCACTTTGAATCTTATGTTTTGAACTCTTGGAATTTTCCCATACCCTCTACTCTCACTCCCACACGGTCTCCCTCAAAATCCTCCTTGACTAGTCTAATACCTTGGCTTCCTTCTCCTTTGGGTTTTCACAAAGTCAACTTCGATGGTGCTTCCAAGGGAAATTTGGGTCGGGCAGGCTATGGAGAATTGAGACAGTGCCAGCCAAATTCAGTTTCTCATGGAAGACTATTTAGGATATGATACAAACAACTCAACAAAATTCTGGGGTCTAATCAAAGGGATCCAAATGGTGGTTGACCACAATCTTACTCACCTCATAATAGAAGGGGGCTCCAAGGTAATCATTAATCTTGCTACCAAAATCATAACTAGAAAGGATCCAGAAAAAATCACTCCAAGTTGGCACCTCCTGGGCCCCCTAAATAGCCTGCAGTCTCTTCTCAAGCCCTCACTCACTCTAATAACCTCACACATTAGATGTGAATCCAACAAGGTTTTGGACAAGATAGCTAATGAAGGAGTAAATTTCACTCAGAACGTCATCTTCATCGACACAAACCAGTTCCAGAACTCCCAGTTGTTGCTTCATTGCAAGGAGTTGGCTCTCCAAGATTATCCTCTCCTAGATGCGGTGACATATGGCCTCTAGCAGGAGACAGGTGGCATCTGAAAGCAAAGGGTGTTATCAACCCTCATTGCCAACCCCCCTCCTACTTTGTTTGAATGACCCACTCTCAGCCTAGAGTAATGGTAGTGCGTTGGGAAACTCCAGAAGGTTTAATGCCCCCCCGCAGGAGCCAAGCTGGGAGTACATGAGTAGGTACCAACCTTAGGGAATCTCTCACCTTCTCTTTCATGGAAACTCTCTCTATCAATTCATGGGACAATATGAAGGTAAGAGCCCCAGCGCGCTCTCCCATTCTCAATTTTCTGCAAACTCTCATGCTCTCTGGTTCTTTCATGCTCTTTCACCTCTGGCTGACTGCCTCTACTCCTTCATCAGTCACCCATTACAGTCTTATCCAGAATTCCTTTTCCATGCCAAGGGAGAGGGGAAAGTCCAAAAGGGGATCATTGTATTACGACTCCCTATCTAGGCGCAATAGGCTTGCCCCCTCACAGCTTTCTCTAATGACCATCAACTCTCCCAGCTCTAGCTAGAATTGGTTGGAACCGTCTCAGCAATCCCTGCCACCCCCCTCTAATCCCATGTTGGAATCTAGTAGTTGCCCAATTGAGGAGGAAACTACTCCACTTGAGGAGGAAACTCCTCCACTTGAGGAGGAAACTCCTCCAATTGATTTCCATCTTCAAATCGTCCCTCCCAAAGTCAACTCACAGGTTCAAGGTGGTGGCATAGGCAGTTGCATAGTGGAGGAATAAATTCCCCTAGTTGGAAGGATGAACAAATAATTCCAACAACATATCATTGGAATAAGCTCCTCCAAAGACCGCAGATGCAGAAATGGATCTTGAGCAACCTCTGCTCACCCCACACCGATTCTCAGAAGAACATCTTCAGGTTATCTTTGACATGAGACGTACGCTCGATGACCAGTTGCAAAATCAGTGCATTCTTGGCCAGCGAATGGACCTCTTGTTTGATCCCTTGGTAGATGCTCCAGAAAAGAAGAGTTGCCCGACCTATGGTCAAACAATTTTCCCAACCTACATCATTCATGGATGTTCGGATTCGCACATTGCCTAGCTCCTCCAGTTTTTTGTTTTTTGTTTTCTAGTTTTGTTACTTTTTTCTGAATAATGGCAGTTAATCTCCCTTTGGATGTATGGTATTCATTTATGGCTTTCGGTGTATGGTAGTTTTTTTGTTTATAATGCTACATGTAAGACAACTAAAACCTTTTAGTAGGCCACTTGTTCTGGTTTCCCAATTGTGGCAAAACAAGTGGCAAAATATATGCAATGTAATGACTGATATTGAAGGTAATATATAGTTTCTCTTTATTTACAAAAAAAAAGATTAGTCTAGATCACAACAACATATACTGTAATAACCCACAAATCTCAAGACATTGAAATATTCAAAGAAATGGAAATAACTGCAGAATAACAAAGATTGTATAAGAATTAGTCTACAACAAACAACATGCTTACAATCCATAGAAACAACAAATATCTTCACTTGAAGTAGTTCAAAGCTTCGATCAGTTTCTACACAGAATTCCTTCTATAACATGTTGGCCCCGAGGGATTCTCAATATTCATTAACACCGTATAAGTTCTCAAAAATGTTCTTGGATCTCTACAATGCTTGAAAAGACACAAAAAATTCCTTCTCAAAGGAGCCTCTATTCTATTTTATACAAAAAAATAGTAGCTCTTAGTTGTCTTTTCACCTTCTTCTTGAAGAGGCAGTTACAAAACTATTCACTTTCTTTTTACTCATAACAAGTGGCAGAGAGGACTAAATTTGAAGTAGTTAGGAAAAGGATGAAAGAAAAACAGTGGTTTGTCCTTTTCCTATGAACTTTTGCTTCAGAGATAAGTTGTCCAAACCTCCAATTGGTTATATAGTGACTCAATTCTCCCATAAGATAGTTGTTCCATTGTTGCTTCGATCATGGCGATGCTATCATCAAGGGCTCTCATATATTTCTCTAGTCTTGTCATGTAAGCATGTATCATAGTGTGAAGATTCATCGGTTGTAGTAGATGATGTTCAATAAGATGAGTAGAGACAAAGGTTGTTGCTTCAACTATTTGTATCCTTTGACTTGTGTTGTCTTGGACTGCATTCACCAACTCTTCTGTGACCATATTCTTCCCAAGTTCATCTAATCTTGGGAGATGACCATTCCTTATCAGCTCCTGGGCAACTTTGTGAGTTCTTGAACATATCCCCATTTCCTTGGTTACTTCGTTGTCTTTCCTTTTCCCTACCTGCTAGCAATGATCTAATGCATATAGGTTTGTCATTCTTGTTGATTTTGAGGGTCTATACAGCTTCAGAGGTGCATCAGGATTCTCTGTTATCCAGGTATCAATGTCTACTATACCTTCATGGATAGTGTTGTATTGTGTCAACTGCATTTGTATCTGGTTTTTTTGTTCAATAATTGTTGCAACCACATTTTGGAAGATATGAAAATTGGCATACATATCAATGATGGCACCTTCCAAATCATTCCTCACTTTTTTTGCATTGGTCTTAAAATTGAGAAGACTCCTTTCATCAATATTTACTTGTTGGAGCCTCTCTTCTATCTCTCTGATCCTCGCCTCTTTCTCTTCATTTTGTCGGTGCCTCTTCATCCTCTTCTATGGAACATGAATGAGTTGAGACAGATATGGGGGGATATCTCTCAACTTCATCTTTCTCTACATATTTTATGGATGCCTCTCTTGCAGCTTCTTCATCCGCAATTCTTCCTTTTGGCTAGCCCCGCTTGTTGAAAATGACCTCGTCGTAAGTCCTGGCATTTTTATGTACTTCATATTCTTCCCAAAAACTTAGTGGTGTACTCATATAGGAGCCTCATACTATTTAAGTGTTCTTTGACGATGTTCTTAGGGTTATGCCTCCTAAATCTTTCCTCTCCAAAGTGGTAGGAAAGTAAGATGTCTACTTTTTTCTGGGATTGTTTGGTGTTTTCAAAGAAATAGTTGCAATTTAAAGAGGTAGTGGAGGCCAAATTGCTTTCTTTTATCTATATAACATTCCTCTGACCCCATGTATGGTAGTTTGATATGCCACTTCCTGGAGTACAAGTTTGTTAGGGATGAACCGAGGAAGTATATGGGGTGGTTTCATTGCACCATATATCCTTATATATGTACAATGTTCCATTAAATACCAGTCCCCAATCCTTCTTATGACTATTATGGCCTTGTCTGTCATACAAGGTGGGGAGGTGCAAAAAATAAATTCACACAATGGGGCAAGGAAGTGTTCGCAGATTCTTTGATAGTTTGTTCGATATTTGTGCTCCCAAAACACCTTGTCGTAGATGTGGATAGCAGCATTGGCGGGAAACCAAATCCATCCCATGTTTGGGTACTTGTGAGTGATACACATTATGTCTAGAAGATAGGAAGACACATTAAAACTAGGAAAGCTTCTTGGTTGTGCTTGTGTAACTGCAGAGATGGTAGCCTTGGAATTTTCAGACAATATGTCTGCCTAGTTGAATAAGACCCCCACATCTGCATAGAAATAAATTAGGGGCATGTATGATAAGGGGAAATGGGTTGCATATGATTCCTCGTACAACCTGCATAGCATGGATACCATATACTAGTAGGGTCTCCTTAAATTGGTTGTGGGGTATCGACTCTTGGGTCAATATTTACACTGCATGTCTGCTTTATACCATGTGGGGAATAAATCTTTCTGTGTAAGCTCCAACTCGTTGAGGAGTTGACCATCTAGCCTTTTGTTCCCAGCTTCAATATGGTAACACTTAGCTAAATCATCGGGCCTGAATGAAGCTATAGGTTCTTTTCTTGCATTAAATATATATCGACTATCTATGTATGCATTCTTCAAAATCCAAGAAATGGCATTCGCACAAGGGAAAATTGTTGGATGTGTTTCCACCCTAAAAATTCTCGATTTTTTTATGTTCCTAAACACCTGGAGCTCAACTGGTTCCTCTACCTTCTCAAAGAATTTTGATTTCTTAAACATATAATATACTTCTCCCCATTTTAAGGTCTCTCCATCTTTGTCTAGAAGTCTCAACATATCATAATATACGATTCTGACACTTTTTGTCTCTATTGTCTACTAGGAGTTGCTAGATGGCTCAACCCTTGTTGCTTTCATCGTCGTCTTCTTTCATGGTGACATGTTTGAACCTTCATATAGGATGAATTTAGAGCATTTTTATTGCAAATACAGTTAAATGATCAGACAATTATAAGAATATTGAGATTGTCAAGACATAGCAAGCTACTTCTCACAAATGCCAGGTTAAAAGTAGACAATTCTCATTGAGATTTTGGGGTGGAATGTTCTGGGAATCATCCTGAAAGATGATATCGAAGCATAAGAAAACAAATTCCTTAAGGTAGATCGGAATATTTATTAATAACTCCTTCGAACATATCAGAGGAGTTAGTAACAACTCCGAGCATATCAGAGCAGTTAGTGACAACTCCTTCGAGCACACCGGAGAAGTTGTTAGTAACTTCTCTGATATATATTCAAAAGGGTTAGTCATCATATCGAGGAGTTTAGAACATTTACCAGGAACTCCTCTAATGGTATCAAAGGAGTTGAAAGTAACTCCTTCGATATGATCGGAGGAGTTGTTTCCATTTGTTTTGAAAACATGCGGAAGAGTTACTATAAAAGTCTTTGTATTAGTGTTTTTTGCAAACAAAGAGAGTGATCGTGAGCACCACAGTTATTTTGGAAAGTAAGAGGGAACCTTAGGGATCTCTTAGGTCAAGGTGTTTGTGCCTCGAACGGGTTTTGTGGCTTGCAATGGTTAAGTGCGGTGATAGGAAGAAATTTATCACGATAGAGGGGGGGGGAGCCGACTGTTTGTGAATTTTGTAGCTAGGAATAGATTCAGAGAAAATATAAGGATGGCAGAAAAAGGAAAGGGAAAGGTGTGGCCAGGGGCGAAGTGACGAAGAAAAAGGGGCAAAATAAAAAGGTTATTGAGATAGGGCAAAGGGAGTAAGAAAAAATAAAACAAAGACCTAACCCTAGCTTAAATAAAATGGAAAGATAGAGGTAACTTTACTCAGTTTGTGTAGCCATGTGTTGGAAATGGATAGGGGAAGGTTTCAAACGGTGTTCAACTCGATGCTTTAATTCTCGGTTTTCTCGTTCAATTGCAAATGGTTGAATAACAATAGTCACGACCCTATTTCGTTTTATAGAAAAAAAGTTACTTAATGACATTTAATGCAGTATTTGGGGTAGTTTAGGTCAGAGGAGTTAAGAGCAAGTTGTTTGATCAGTTCGAAAGAGTTAGAAGTAAATCATACGATCATATCGGAGGAGTTTCCCCAAACTCTCATGATATCATTGTACATCGGAATGAACGAAAGGAACTCCTTTGAACTTGTTCAGAGGAGTTTGAAGTAACTCCTCCAAACTTTTTGAAGGAGTTTGAAGTAACTCTTATGAAATGTTCGAAGGAGTTTGAAGTAACTCCTTTGAACTATTTGGAGGAGTTGAAAGTAACTTTGTCGATTTATAATTGAATTGCAATGCTAAGTGCTTGCTCATTTTCCAAGTGAAACATGAATTACCAAAAGAATATTTTAGATGAAGAAGGGACTTATGAGGCTTTCTCTTAGGCTCAAAAATAAGGGGCTCCATTTTTAAGGGAAGTAACCGAATAAAAAAATAAAAATCGAGGGTTGTAGTTCATGTCACAACACCTTCCCAAGTACATGGTTATGTGATTCTAGCAAGATACATATGCTTAGCAGAGGAAAGTTGGTCTGCATCCTAAATAAATGAGTGAATCCCCCTGAAATACATTAAGGCCCAACAACATATTTGCATGACTAAAACTAGACACTTGTCACCTTAAGAACTAGCTTCGCTCCACTTGGTGACTTGTTCCCATCCCTTAGGAACTTAGGATAAATATATATCCCATAAATTATACTTTTGGAATTATTATTAAAATATTCCCTCTTCCTAACCCTTAGCACATTTTTCCTTTTCTGGTGGAGTTTAAGCCCCCCGCCTCTTTTTGTCTGATTAGTCTGCACACAATGATATGTTTTCATTAATTATCTAAGTGTCATTACATTTTTACAAAGATAATCTCATTGGCCTTTTAGATTCACGATGCACTTATTCGAGTGTGAGTAAAACTATGAAATTGACGCGCACCCTCCCTTGGTGTGCGCACAAAACTAAACACTTTGTTGCACTAAACCACATAGACACTTTGACCTCAAAATATTGATATACAAAGGCTCTCTGGCCCCAAAATATCCTGGCTACAAAACCTGGTCTGATGCACACTTCAAAACAATCCTCATGCACTTCCTCAAATGCAAGCAAACTATGAAATGGGCACACACTCCACTTTTTGTGCATGCGCACAAAAACATAACCCAAAACTTAGTGTTGACAACTCACCAGTCTATATGTACATTTACATTTACAATTGGGGTTCGGGATAGTGTATTACATTACCCTCCCCCTTATTTATGCACCGCCCTCAGTGCATTATGTACAATCAAACTTCAAAAGTCTTCAAAAATATATGGGTACTTTGCATGCATAGCATCCTCGTGCTCCCAAGTTGCATATGTAGGACCGTAATAGGTCCATCGCACCTTTACCTGTCCTTTTGCTCGATTCTGGAGCAGCTTGACTTTTCGGTCCAATATGCACACCGAATGAACTCGGAAGTCACCTTCTTGCTCCATCTGAATCACATTCCAATCAATTACATGATTAGCATCAAGAACATACTTTTTAAGTAAAGATACATGAAACACATTATAAATGCATATGGATGCAGGCAGTGCAAGCATGTATGCGACAGGACCAAATCTCTCTAGGATTTCAAACGACCCACAATAACGTGTTGCCATCTTTGAACAATTTCCCAACTTAAGTGAACTCTTCCTAGCTTTCACTTTCAAAAACATGTGGTCACCCACTTTAAATTCTCTATGAGTTCTGCATTTATCTGCATAACTTTTCTTCCTATCTTGAGCAGCCTTTAAGTTATGTTTTATTTTCATCATTTTCTCTTTTATTTCTCTTAGAAAATCTGGCCCAAACACTGCTTTTTCTGGTGGTTTGTCCCAACTCACTGATGTGTTGCACTTTTTGCCATAAATTTCCTCAAATGGGCTCATCTTTAGAGATGCTTGATACCCATTGTTATAAGAAAACTCAACCAAATGTAAATATTTTTCCCACTGCGTCGGTTTGTCCATCACATACATTCTTAGCATATCTTCTATCACTTGATTTACCCTTTCTATTTTCCCATCTGACTCTAGATGGTAGGTTGTATTATAATTCAGATTTGTCCCAAATCCTTTAAATAATCCCTTCCAAAAATTTGATGTGAACTTGGGATCTGCGTTCGACACAATTGCCTTAGGTACACCATGCAATCTAGCAATTTCCCTTGTATAATGTCGACAATGTTAGCTTCCTTGTGTGTGAGTTTTACTAGAATAAAGTGGGCAACTTTAGTAAGATTTTCTACTACTACCATGATAGAATCATGTTATAGCATCCCAAGCAACCAACTATTGGGCTATGCCACATGAAATAATTTTCGAACTGCATACAATATTTAAACATACAAATACTCTGCAAATACACAGATTTATTCATAATAGTAACAAAAATACACATACAACATACACAAGAAAAATCCATAAAAATAAATGCATAAATAATAATGCATCATGTAATTTAACACACAATTGACACTTATCTTTGATAAAAATACCACCAACTGCGTGCAGACCTTCCATGTTCCTCCCAGCCTTAGACCATAATGCTCAAAAGTCTCAGCAGTGGGTCACCCCCGAGTTGGGACTAAACTCCACCTAGGTAAAGGAATTCTTAACTAGGTTGATGTGTCTCAGGAAACAGGAAAAACTCCCTCACATGTGACAACTCGAACTGACAACCTACAATCCCTCATTCCCGACATGCATGTCCCACCCTAGGAAATGTGCCCCTTCTCTGCTCAACAATCTTTTGGCTGCCCCATTTCCTTTCTGTGGCTTCAGTAACAGGTCGGACATGAAGTCCCGGAGCTCTATAGCTGCATTTTTGGCACCTTCGGGAAAACAATTCCTAGCAATTCTCTCACCCAGAGAGAATTTCTCATGGGCCTGACAACCTGCATCTTCAGTACAACTCATAAGTTAACCATGTACAGGTACAAGTACATTTATCGTACTCGTTCAGTTAAGTTACATGTACACTGCTCGTGACAGAGAGGTACGGTGGGTAGTTGAAATCTGTGAGTCCGAGAATGGAGGAATGATGGAATAAATGGAAAATGCACTAAGTCCAAACTCTTTGTATGCATGTCCCTAATTTGACACTTTCCAGGTTGAGATCTACTTTGGCCCACTTGTCCTCATCCTTAGAACTTAGGATAAAATAATTATCCATACCTTATATTTTAAGGAATATTAATATAGTATTCCTTTTTGGCTTAAGCTCTCTAGCTTAACCCCTTATCCTTAAATTTTTAGCCCCCCTTCCCTAACTAGTGGAGTTTAGTCCCCCATACTCTTTTACATGGTTGGTTTGCACACAGTGATGTGTTTTTCATTAATATTTGCATGTAAATACATTTACGTTTGCATCACATATATTATGTCCTTTCTGCATCTCGACTCACCAGCCTAAGTACATTTGTATTTACATTTACAGTTGGGGTTTGGCCTAGGGGTATTACACATGTTGCTTGATAGTTCTAGACAGCTTCGTGATAAAATCCATTGTAACAACTTCCCATTTCCACTCAGGAATGGGTAATGGTTGTAGCAAACCAGTTGGGTGTCTATGCTCAACCTTGATTTTTTGACATTCCAAACACCTGGCAATAAAATCAACTACTTCGTGGGCGGGGGGCATTGTAGCAACAGATTAGAGGCCGAAACTCAGAGATCTGAGGGTTCAAACTCAGATTGAGTCTCTTTGTGGAGTGTGTGCCAGGTTTGGCCACAAGCTGTATCTGCAAAATCATCCTTTTGGGCATTCGTTGAAGCTGAATAAAACCCTCATTTGTTGGTTTTCCCCGAAGTCGGAGTTTCCAGGGATTTACAAAAAGCTTGGCACATACACTTAAAATACGCCTTATGGGGAGCTCCACGAAAATCACGACCTAGTACGCAGGGGCGTGAGGACGCGACCCAGCTCGGGCTCTCTGCAATGTTTAGGGCCTCCCCATCCATGGACGCTGGTGGGGGCGCCATCCCTAACCCTCCCCCATTGCTAAAACTGGAAGCATTCAGGAAGTTGGTCGATGTAGCCTCCAAGAGACCGCCGTCAGCAGTGCAGCAGAAATTCGTGAAGAAACTGGACAGCATCCCCAGTGTCAAATTGCCTTTGGAAGAAACTTGCAAAACGACAGTCAACTTAGCAGACAGGGGACTTATCGGGCAATTCACCGGACTCTGGCCCTCTCCCAAATCCGTAGACGCATGGGTGCAGAGGAACTAGAACCTGCTTATAACAGAAGGAATAAAGAGCCACTTCGTAGGGAAAGGATATTTTGTATTCGTCTTCGACAACCCTGAAGACAAAAACCTCATCTTCAGAAATGGGTCGTACTTCATGGGGCCATATGGGTTATACCTGAACAAATGGACCCCGGACTTCGACCCAGCCCAGGATGTGCCCTCGACCGTCCCAGTGTGGGTTCGTTTACCTCATCTCCCCTTACACTGTTGGAACCAAAAATCTTTTCATGCAATCGGAAACACGCTCGGAAGGTATATAGATCAAGCAGTGAGAAAAGATCAGTACTCATGCACACGGATCTGCGTGGAGGTTGACTTGGAAGTGGGATTACCAGAGGCAATTAAGCTCACGACCGCAGACTGGATGCACATTCAGGAGCTAGACTATGAGCAGCTGCCCTTCAAATGTCGGCACTGCCACGGCTACGGACATTTCGCAAGGCACTACAAGAAAAATAATGCAGACGAAAGTGAAAATGAGAAAGCAAATCAGTGGACTGCAGTACAGAAAATAGGGACAGCAAAATTCAGATCCAAAGGAGCAACCAAGAACGGCAACTACGGGAAAATAGAGCCAGAGAAAATCGACGGGAGCTCTAATCCCCCGCCGCATGCAGAACTTCAAACAGAAAAGGTCAACAATGACACAGAAGAACCAGAAATTATGGACAGCAAGACACATTCAAGCCCCCCTCCAAATGGGAAAGACACAGGGGCACCTGGGCAAGCGGATGGAACCTTGGAAGTAGTCCCCTCTCCAACATATGTTGATATA
>ML796262.1:555710-566369 GCA_009831015.1 Picea engelmannii | reverse complement strand
GGAAAATAATTATCACTATCATATGCCCATGATGCATACCATGATACCCACAAAGATATCTCATCATGATCTTCAGCTTGTATGCCCACAAATCAGGTATCTACCTCACCCTCAAACACATGCCTCTTTCTAATTCTTTAACAGTATGAAACTCTAAGACGCTCTCTTAATTGAAGGTTTGTCGTGTCATGGGTGAATGCAATGGAAAGATCCAAAAATAAATAAAGATTACCCATCTCTTGTCTAATGTCAGGAGAAATACGATTCAGAGAGGCTAATTTAAAGCCCTCGAATAAAATTAAAACAACTCCTACATTTAAATCCCCTTTCTTACCATTAGCAAGAACTTGTTTTAATCTCTTAAATGTGCATAATCATATTTAAATGTTGTAAATCAAATTATGTTGACAAGGTAGTATAAGCATCGTGTGACATTCACTAGATCTATTTACTCCTAATCATCTTTTTATAGACTTTATTTACTCCCAAACGTTTTTTTATAGACTTTTTTGTATTCCTCCCCTGGATGGGGTGCTACACGTCGAGAATAGGTTAAGGTAAAGGAAAACCACCTGGAGGCCCGACAAACATGGTGGAAATATGGGTGGACGGTGCAAACAAGTGGATCTTTGGGTGGCCACCGGATAGAACCGTTGGTTGGTCGGAATGAGGAACGCAAGAATGACACCACCTATGTTGAGTACGCTAACCCCGATACATGATGCAACGGGGTGGACAAATGGTAAATTGGTTCAGACGTATGGTTTGAAGCTCAATAAAGGAGGTAGTATGATGGGGAGTTGAAGGTGGATTCCATCATCGGGAGAGGTGGCCCATACAGATTCAACCATTGTGGGAACCAAGCGCCATGAATATCAGGTATGTGTCAAATCGTGGGAGTTCTCAAAATGCGGAAGAATTCAACGAGAACTTTCCAGAAGTCATTATGACAAGGACGTTGGGTGCAATGGTTGATGTGAAAGGAATTAGCTACATGAGGATTTGGTGTAATGGGTCGATGTTAGTTAAGCTATTAGAAGAGTAATGTTCCAGCGGGAGAATTTTCTCAAAAAACTCACTTGAAGCTTGGCAGCGACAGCGAGAAAAAGGTCATGAGGTGGGCTCTGCATATCCCGACCCAAGGAACTGAACATTAGGGAGAGTACAAGACTCATCGTGGTTTGAGTTTGAAGGGGGCGATCAGGGGAGTCTGGAGAAGGCGGTTAATTAAAGGTCTATGGAGAGGCTAAGGAAATAGACACAGACGAAAGGGGAACTTAGAGGTTACAGGTAGACCACCAAGAAAAGGCAGGCCAACTAGGGGTTGTAGGATGGCAAGGAGAGGAGCATGAGGTGGTTGTCAGAAAGGAAAGAGAGCAAAGGATTCATCATGATAGGGTCTAGTGAATCAAACCAGGGTAGCTCGAGCGGCATGGATGGTGGGCTACATGTTTAAATATCTCTGTACAAATGTAGGAAATAAGAAAGCAATGGAAATTGAAGAAGTTGTGCAAGTCCATAGGCACAATGCCACCAAGGAAGTGATAGTCGATGAAGTGAAGGGATGGGTGGATGACCCTTTTTACTCAAGGACCCAAGAGACAAAATACTTCAAATTGGCGGAGACATACTGGATAGTCAAGGCAATGGTGGCCCAAGTGGTGGAAAACACCAGAAAAGAAAATGAGGCCACCTTGCAGGCTATTAAAATTCTAGAAGTGAACTTTGAACTCTTCTGCAAGTCTTAATTGGGCATAAAATTCAGAGTCACCCCAGAAGGGAAAAACCAAGAGCAACACCAAAATGTGCCAAGGGACTCGAGCTCTCATAGTTCGAAGGAATAGCCTATCCCGATTGATGATGAATAAGAACCTCGAGGTGTTGGAGCAATCTCAAGAGACACCACAGGGAATCCGAGTTTGAAAATTTTACTTAGTTTGATTACTATGGATTTTCTCAGGCATGCTAGTCTACTTAGGGTTTATAGAAGTCTGATATTTACTCAGCGGATAGGATCAAGTAGCATTACAATATATATTGTTTGACATCCTTTTTGAAGACTAATTTAAACTTTCTGATGAAAGAAAAGTTGGGTTAACAGTGCTTGAGAGGGTATTGGTTTCCATTTTGGCAGGCCCTCCCCGAGTTGTCTGTATTTTTTCCTCTGTATATACATAGAAATACAACACTGCTTTTTAGATTAAAAAAATTTACAACCTTAAATAAATCTCATTATATATATTTCACAAAAACATACCCAACCTATATGGATTTCATTATTTAATATTAATTTTAATTTTAATATTTTAAAATAGTAAAAAATACTATCATATTTTGAACTCAAACCCCATTATTGTTATTTAAGCATTACCTAAAAACTATTTGCCATGTAACCTAATCATCATACCAAACATTATGCAACATAGAATTAAAAAATACCAATAAATATACAATATTGATATATTGGCAGAATACAATATTATATTTGAAAGAGACACAATAAAGGGAGAACAAAGGGAGAAATTTTAGAAAGGGAGAAACTTTAAGAAACAAAGAAAGTAGCATATGGTTTGTCTTACAAACCATATATATATAAGTTTTATTATTTCATTACTTTCAGATTCATGCTATTTTTTAATCAATTAAGCAAAACATAATCTTAAAATAAAAGGTCCCTACTTTGTAATTATTACTTTTTTTTTCTTTGTTAACTATTTGCGTCATTTGTGTTAGTTTAAAAAGAAATATACAAGGATTGTGTTACTGGTCTGTCACTTAGTAAACTAGACCAACAACAATATGTTAGTTTGTCAAGTTTATTAGCGTTTAAAAACTATTGTTTCTCGAAACCATAGATCTAAAAATAACAAAAATTATGAGTAGCAGCGAAAAAACTGATATAATCCCGCCTATCATACTAATAACTAAGGGGAGGTGGGGCAAGACCACCTACTCCTATGAAGCAAGAAAAAAGAGAGTATAGAATAAGAAGCATGAAAAAATTAAACTATAGGAGGATGGTCATCAGCTACAGGAACATGGGGTCGTGGATAGTTCAAATTAGTGAAGTCCAAACCAGCTACCTTTTCTGCCAAGAAATTGAGCTTGTGATCCATGAGTTTTACCTAGAGCTACACATCATCCAACTAGACAAGGATTTCCTGATGGGCTTCATGCCTCTCCACTATAAATTTTCCCATTAACATTTTTATATGCCAGTAGAGATCAATGGTTTTGAAATATTGGGATTCTCGTGCCCATGTAGAGCCAGGATCAGGAACCCAGGACCGAATGTTGCCAATTACCTCCTCATTAGAAATGAGATGTATGAGAACCCAAACGTCAGCTTCAGTAAGATATATTTCATCCTGAACATCTAGAGGAGTGTGTGCATGGTAATCAAAAACAAGATTCCCTACCACAAAGATATCCCTAGAGCCTGAAGCTCTACAATGACCACCCCAAGAGCGATGATGGGAGCCCCCACAAGCCATAGGATACAATGGAATGGGAAGGCAACAAAGGAATTGGAGCATGGCAGAGGCAAAGTACAAAGGGGTATGAGCAGAGGTGGAGAGCAAGGCAATGTATAGAGGGGTCCAAGAAGAGGGGAAAAACGACCAGGGAAGTGGTCGAGGGGGGAGGAAAAATATCCCATCAAGATGCTTGGGGGTAGGACAAAGCAAGAGAATTCCCACAATTATATCTGTAGTTTCCATAACTATAAATAAACCTAGCCAGACTATAGGGATCTCATGGAGGACGGATGAGGGGATCTGGTTGCAAAGAAAGGATGTCGACAAGCTAGAGCACGAAGCAAATTGATGGTGCATGAGGATGAATGAGAGAGGAGAAGACGAGGTGGTCATTTTTTATTTTTTTTAAGTAAGATTGTATAAAAGTATATCAAAATCAGAGAGTACAAAAAACTTCCATAGTTTCAGGTTGTAAACATTAAGCTGCCCCTGAAGGGAAACTAGCTCAACCAGTCGAACCACTTCATAGCTTAAGTCTTAGACATCTACTGACATAAAGAGGGTCCAAAACTCTAGCTCCTGACGGCAATCGTTACAACAGTGTAAATTGGAAACATAACCATAATAACCATAGACATTTGCAGGAGAGGTAGCAAAAAAAAAGGTGGCCATGCACAACACAAGGCAACAAAGACACCTGGACATATCACCGATATGGGTTGTAATGCGGCCACGCGTCAAGGAAGAAGGCGTCGAATGTCGAGTCTCCGGGAGGAGGCGCCTCCTCCTCAACTGGTGTCACGTCAAGTTGCATGACATCCTCCAACTGTGGTGGAACATTCCCCTCTTGTTGGATGTCCTCCGGCTGAGATGGAAGCCCCTTCTCCTCATGGTCTGGCTCAGCCTTGTCCAAAGTTTCCAATGAGGGATCTGGTGCCAACACTGGTGTTGAATATGTTGTTGCTTGGGTTGCCTCTGTTGGGGGGTGAAGAGCACTCTCCATTGTTGAGAGAAAATGCAGGAGTTGAGAGGCCTTGCCAACCAGTGTCTCTAGGTGGAACCGGAGGTCATCCATGTCCCAGCGCAAGTCGAATACCAGGCTCTACAGTAGTGTGAGGCATGTTTTCCATTCACAGTCTGGATCAATGTTGGATCCGACTCGAGAGTGGTGTTTCTGAAGTGAATTTTGGCTAGTTTCCGGACCATCCATCTGATATCGAGCATCGAGAGGTGGGGCCTGAAGCGACTAGGAAGCTGACGAGTTAGGAGGAGCCAATGGGCCTAGACGTGAAGCAGAGGCTAAATTTTTGAAAGGTCCTGGCTTGTAATCCAGCGAGGCCACTAAGCAGTTTGGCCCCTCCATTCTATTGACAAGGGACGTAGAGAGGGGCAGGAGGTTGGGTGGAGTTTGGGTCAACTGAGCCAGGGAGGAAGACGAGGTGGCCGACGAGGAGGAGGATAAATGGGAGGGAGCAGATGAGGCATGGAGAACCAAACGGGGTCGGCTTAGATGCCAAGTCGACTCTCATTTGGACTTCCCTTGAAGCCTGGGCATTTCTAAAACACCAGGAGAGGGAAATTGATCCAACAATAGACCAAGAGAGGGCGAACACAGGCCAGGGAAAGTTTGGGTAGGAGGCCAAGCTCTGAACAAAACAACCAGGAAGAAATGAGCCATTCGGAGCCTCTGATGCAATTCAAATAACCCGAGGAGCTAGTGCAATTCCATAAATAACTGCATGCATAGAGTAAACTCTAAACAAAGGTGTTGGTCCATCAGATGGATGGCAAGGCAGAGCAGGGTGAACTGAGAGTAATTCCACCCTGTCTCAAGCGAGATGAACTTAAAGGCATGAGGCAGGTGGGAGGGAGAGGCATGCGGTCGTCACGTGACCGGCGCCACGGAGGCTCTCTCCTAGCTGCTTCGCTCGACGCGTGTTCCCCACTAGCACCCCATCTGGGGGCTTGTCGATGGTTAGAGATTTTATCTGGCATCTCTGAAAGATGGGGTGCATCTAATGGGTGGGGGCCTGACACAAAATATTTGGTCCCTTTCCTTCTGCCCCAATATTGGCTAGATCGTCCGCAATCTGATTGGATTTTCTTCTAACATGAGAAGGAATGAGAGCTTGACCAGGTTGGAGGAGAGTTGAAATTGTTCTTATACCATGAGAGAGGCGCCAACAGGGCAAGACTTGCTCTGGCTCTGCTTCATTCAATATTTTCTGGAAGAGGTTGAGGATGACTTGCGAGTCTCCTTCCACTATAAGTTTGTTGAAGTGGTGCTTTAAGGCCAATTGTAGCCATGTGGTTATCCCCCAGAGTTCTGCAACATTGTTGGTAGTATGTCCTAAATTTCATGCTATGAGGAGGAGAATGCTTCCCTGATGATTGAGGAACACTGCCCCAAACCTCGTTGCTCCTGGGTTTCCTTCAGAGGCACCATCAAAATTGATCTTAATGAAGTCCAAAGAGGCGGGGGACCAATGGGACGGGATGTCCCCTCGAGAAGAAGGATGAGGAGGAGAGGGAAGACTTTGGTTTTTGTTGAGTTTAAAGTTATTCATGATACTTTGTTCCTGGGTTGGGTAGATCAAGTCTGCCTCATTCCAATGATGCAAGCTGATTGTTTCTGTTATATTCCGGCAAATCAGGGTCCAACCATGGCTCCAATCCTTCTAGGTGTTTCTGAAGATTCTTCTATTTCTTTCCTTCTAAAGTTTCCAAAGGATAAAACCAGGGAGAAACTGCCATATGTGATTTAGGACTGGTGACTGAAAGGCTTCGTCTCTCCATGCTTCAATGGTGTTGCTACTGTTGTCCCTTTGGCGATCCGAGGTGCACATTATGGTTGCACAATGGTCCCAAACTTTGGCGCTGTAAGGGCATGTGTTAAGGAGGTGATTCATAGTTTCTTCCTCTGTCGGGCAGAGATGACAAATGGAAGGTCCTTTAAATCCCCTTTTGGTTAGATTATCCCAGGTGAGAGTATTGCCTTGTGCCACCATCCAAAGGAAAATTCTTATTTTAGGCCAGTGTTTTAGGGACCAGATTTTGCGCCACACTTCCCTTGGTGGGGGTGGATTAAGATTGGCCTTTACGCCATAGGCCTCTTGGATGTTAAAAGTACCCCTTGGAGAGCTTCCCCATCGAAGGATGTCCTCTCCTTGCAGTATAGGAATTTTTTGTTCATTGGTCATGTTGTGCCAAGGTTGGAGGTTCACCTGTGCCTCGACGTGTAGGTCATCTTTATTAGATTTCCCGCATCTCCAAGTGGCATTCGTGGGGTTGTCCTTCCAAAAATTTGCCACTCTTGTCAGTCTTGCATCATTTGTTAGAGGACAGAAGGTAACAACCCATTCCTCCTGCGCTAAAACTGGTAGTTGTTTCCAGGAATCATTCCAGAAGAGGGTAGTCTGACTGTTTCGTATTTCCCAAAAGGCATGGTTGACTATCAGGTGGCGATTCTGCCTGGTTGTTATCTAAATCAAGGAGCTCGGGGTGTCTTCGTTCCAACGAATGAGGTTTCATTCTGTTGCATTGGGAGTATACTTTCGTCGCCAAATCTTGGCCCAAAGGTCTTGAGGTCTTTTCATCCATCTCCACCAGATCTTGGCACTGAGTGCTTTGTTCAGAATAGAGGGATCTTTGATTCCTAAACCCCCTTGAATCTTAGGTCGACAGAGCTTATCTCAACTGATCAGAGAAAAATTCTTCCCTTCTTTAAGTCCCTGCCAGAAAAAGTTTATTTGCAAAGCTTTGATGGCATTGAGGATGGAGTTTTGGGCTGCGAGAGATGAGAAGGTAAAGACATGTAGAGCTTGTAGGATTGATTTGAGGAGGATGAGGCGACTCAGGAAGTTGAGAGCGTGATAGGTCCAAGAGGAGAGTCTTTTCGAAAAGGAGGTAAGTAGGCCTTCCCAGGAGATGTTTAGGAGGGCTTTGTCGAGGAGGGGGATGCCAAGGTACTTGGACGGAAGGGAGCTTCGAGTGAAACCCAGTATGTCTGAGATGTGGAGCTAAATCGGCAAAGGAGTATTGAAAAAGAAGATCTGGAACTTGACATTGTTTATGTCCATCCCTGAGGCTTCACAGAAGGTATTGATGATTGAGAGAAAAGTGAGGGCCTCTTGGACTGATGGGGAGCCCATCATCAGAGTGTCATCCACAAATTGGCTATGAGAGATCGGTGGGTTGATGCCATGGAGGGGTAGTCCTTTTAGAGTCCTATTTTCCATAGTAGCCTAAATGGAGCGATTGAGTCCTTCTGCCAAAATGATGAAGAGGAAAGGAGAAAGGGGGTCCCCCTGCCTGATTCCTCTAGTGGGAGAGAAGGGACGAGAAGGAACTTCAATCATAAGGATTGAGAAGAAGGTTGAGGA
This sequence comes from Picea engelmannii, assembly GCA_009831015.1. Lineage (NCBI taxonomy): Eukaryota > Viridiplantae > Streptophyta > Pinopsida > Pinales > Pinaceae > Picea > Picea engelmannii. The sequence continues at coordinate 558,511 of ML796262.1, read as the reverse complement.
GGTGAGTTTCAGAATCCAGGCAACACGGGAGGGGTCGAAACCAAAGGCGAGGAGCATAGCCCACATATAGTCCCAACTTAACTTATCGAAATATTTGGAAAGGTCTAGTTTTAGGAGCATAGTTGGAGTTCAGGTCTTCTGAAGAGAATGAATGATTTCATGGGCGAGGATGACGTTGTCCAGGATTTGTCTACCATCAACATACCCATATTTTCTGGTGAGATGATGAAGGGAAGGAGGGGCTTGATTTGTCTTACTATCACCTTGGTTAGGAGCTTGTAGATGGCGTTACAAAGGGCGATCAACCTGAATTTCTTAGGATCGTTCACACGCTCTTCTTTGGGGATGAGAGTAAGGAAAGTAGCATTAAGGGTTGGGAGGACCTGTCTGAAGAGTCTGGAATCTTCAATGATCTCCCATACTTCCTCTATGAGCATTGGCCAGCAATGATGAAAGAAATCGGACATGAAGCCATCTGGTCCTGGGGATTTTCCCTTGGGGGTGTCCTGGAGAGCCTGATCAACTTCCTTGAGCGTGATGGGTCGAAGTAAGGCCGCATTTTGTTCCTCATATATTAAGGAGGTATGTGCTGCGTGATTTGTGCTATAGCTTGAGATCTGTCTCTCTGGGGATCCGACAGGAGGTTTTCATAATAGTTGACCAGCTCTTCTTCTAGTTCCTCATGAGTGTGACTGGTTTTCCCGTTATCTGAGATGCACTGAGTGATACGATTAGCGTGCCTTATTTGGATGGTGGACCTATGGAAAAACTTGGTATTTCGGTCTCCCTCTTTAAGCCATTGGATACAGGATTTTTTCCTCCACAAGATTTCTTCTTGATCTTTTCTTTCCTCCAACTTTAGTTTGAGTGCTTCTTGTTGTTGTTTGAGGGGTTCAGTTAAACCGATGTCCCGGATTTGACTTTGAGCAGTGTTCATTTGTTCCGTTAGTTGTCTTTGGGCCTCAAAGATGTTTCCAAAAGTTTTTTTGTTCCAAGTTTTGAGTTTCTGCTTGAAGTTCTTGAGTTTTTATTGAAACTGGTACATCTTGGAGCCATTGGATACAACAGCCTCCTCCCACCAGATGTGGGTATTCTGCCAGAAGTCAGGGTGGTTGAGTCGGAACTTCTCCAATCTGAAGGGTTTGCGACCTAGAGTTGCCAGGATATCCAGCTAGAGTTGAATAGGCAAATGATCAGATACGTGGACATCAATGATTCTGGCTTCCAGAGATGTGCCCTCCAGCAAGAGTGAGTCCGAAAGGAGGAAGTGATCCAGTATGCAGGCTATTTGGTGAGATCCTATTCTGTGATTTGTCCAAGTGAAGGTGCCATTGGAGTTGTCTGGGAATGTGAGGCCTAGGTTGTCGATTTGGTGCTTAAAGTCTCCCAAATCAGCTTTGAGTCGTCGTGTACCTCCTCTTTTTTCATCGAGGTTGCAGTTCATGTTGAAATCTCCTCCCAGGATCCATCTGTTCCATGTTGTTATAGTGTCTTGGTGCTCCAGGCTGTGAAGGAATTCATGTTTGTCCCTTAGTTGGCTGGTCCATAGACATTGGTTAGATAACCTGGCTTGTTGGAGCCAATGAGTCGGCAGGCCACCGTCATGGACCATTTGGTTGTGAAGAAGTTGTACAGAGTGACCGAGTTTGGGTTCCAAAGGAGAATCAGCCCCAATGTTTCTCCCATGGTCGATGTGTATATGCCTCGCCCTTGCTTCTAGCAGCTATGGAGTATCTTATCCATCTCTTCTATGGCACATTTTGTTTCATAAAGTAGCATTATATCTGGTTTTTCCGCAATGATCATATCTCATAGTAGTCTCTGTTTACTACGACCGTTGAGTCCCCTTATATTCCAGAAGATGATTTTCGTGAGGAGGGGTGGGGGAAAGAGGTGGGACACTGTCAGATATTAGATGTATCTGACCTGAGTTGACCATGAAGTGTCTTATCTCCTGGATGAGATTGATGGTGGATTTCCACCCTCTTTTATTTTCATCCTTCTGAGGTTTACGCTGTTCTTTCGGCATATTTCCCTGGATTCCTAAGCTTTCATTATGACGCAGTGTCGCACCCGCAGGCACGCCTGCTCACAAGATCTTCTCTTTCATCAGCCCGAAGAACACTAATCGGTCCTTCTATTTCCCTATCGGGAAATCTTCACCCACAGATCTCTTTGCACGACTCCCCCTCTCTTTACTTATCGGGGAATCGGACTTCACAACCTTGCGAGGTCAGTGATCGAGCGTAGGACTCTCGAATATCCGAGACCCAATATGAGTCAATGCTGACCCTTCCGTTCCTTTGTCGGGACTTTCTCTATCGGGATCTCGGCACTCGCGGTGTCGAGCAACTCGGTTCTCCGACTACCGAGTCCCAATATGCCGAAACTCCGATGAGCTCGCGGCTTTGACTTTTCAACGGTCCCATCACCTCGTCGGGATTTCGGACTTCACGGGATCGCGAATCCTGATGTCCAATGTTTCGGGACTTTACTTTTCCCAAACCCCGATACAGTGTGCTACCTGTCCACCACCAACTCCTGTGGCCCCACACTGTACTTGTAGCCGTCGAGATATCGCGTATCGCGATTTCGCGACTCCCGTTACCAAATCTTCTATTCCTTTCTTACGAAATCCTGATAGGCGATTTCACGAATAATCCAACGCCCCTGGCTGGCTTGGATCAACGGCTCTGCCCCTTCTGAGCTTTAAACACTATGGGAATATCTGTAGTATCCCCCTGCACCCCCGCGAGATCCAACGGCTCATGGTGATTCGCTGATTTTCCCTGGAAGATATC
>ML796262.1:534859-551501 GCA_009831015.1 Picea engelmannii | reverse complement strand
TCCACAAGAGTTAAGTGATGCACATTAGCTCACTTAAGCTCACTTAACTGACAAGAGAAGCAGTTCCAACTCACTTAACTGGCCCGAAATAATAGTTACTAATAATAGTAACAGCAAAAATCATTAATTAAGGAATAAATCTCTCAGTCAAAGAGGAGGTGTGCATTCCCCAATAATAGATGAGTTTTGCATGGGGGAGTTGGAATAAATCAAGGATAAATCAAGAATAAATCAAGAAAATCAAGAACCGGGAGTTTAGTCTTGATCTAAAATTAGCAGTTTTCCCTAAAATCTAGGGATGGGGCGCCCTTCTTCTCTATGTGGCCAAATTAGGTGAAATAAAGTGTAAATGAATGTATTAACCAAGATCTAGGAGTCTAATCTAGGTATAAACTAATGTAAGTTAGGATTATGCTCCAACACATGTCTCGGTCTTTGAATGTCCCCTCGGTAATGAGTTGTGATCTAACATCTGGGGGAGATTCGAATGTTGGGCGCTTTGAGCCGCCTTCGTTTCTTCCTTGAGAAGTTGCATCGCTTTAGGAAGGGCCTCTCGGCCCTCCCTCACTCGGGAGCATTGTGCGCCTGTGGCGTGGTGCACCAGAGCAGAAGTAACCCTAACCCTAGCTCATGTTCGCAACCCACATTTAGCAATTAAGACAAGGTGTTCATTAAATGAGTGCAGGGAGGTATGCCTCGGGGAGAAACCCCCTCATTGGATCATGTCCCAAGCACCTGATCCGGGATTTGTAACTATTACTCTTATTTGAAATTCAATTATAAATTTATAATATTCAATTCCATAAATGTACATATTAAAAATTCATAATCAATTTAGCAACTTAAAAATTACAATTATGGTAAATGGATTTTTTCGTTTAAGCTTTGGGGTTAATGGATTAGCATATCTTCCATGGGATGTTTCATAATGGATTTACCAAGACTTAGGATGCATTTATAGATATTCCTATATTTTTTTGTTAGACTATCGAGTCCAATTTAATAAATTTAATGTGACAAACATTATTATCGAATCTCATTTGAAATCTTCAAAAATATATATTTCAAAAATATAAAACAATTATTTAGTAAACATCTATTGTCAAAATAAAGTGATGGGATGGGTATAACCACTGTTGTGGCCCATGTTAGTGATAATTTTTTACTCAAAATGTGAATCATAGTATATTTGCGAGCATTATTTTAATATTTTTTTTCTTAAAATGTTAAACATAACAGATTTGCTATATTTAAGAACAATCAAAATATGGTAAAGAAAAATAAATCCAACAAAGTTATCAAATTCAGTTATTGGTCCTCATAAAGTTATCAGATATATCTAATTCTTAATAGGACTTTTGTAGTTAGTTGACAAGTACATTTTTTTTTCTTCAAAATGTATAATCTCTTCACTAATCTGAGAGTTATTATAAGAGGTCATTATCGAAATAGTGAACTAACTTCAAATAAGATTATTTTAATTGCAATATTTTTATGATTCCAATTAACAACATTAATATGAAAACTTTTTATCACACATTACAATCATATGAAACAATGCATCAAAAGCAATATGCACATGGTGTTTAATTAATATGCCCATGAGACCGTAGCAAATCGTAAAAATGTTGTGTCATATGTGGGCCTTTTTCAAAATGCTTTGGTCCGAAGTGATTACCAAAAATTCTTTTAATCTCAACAATTTGTTGTTTAGATTGTAATTTTGTTAATTTAAATTAATTTAGAAAATATGAATTATGTTCATATTATAATTTTGAAATGAGGAAATTACAAATTTAATGGTATTACATTTTGATGATTAAATTTAGAATAAATCTCAAAAAAATTAAACAATTTATTATTCAAAATATAATTTTAATAATCACTAGCTTTTGATGACTAAAATTATAATAAATCTTCTTCAAATAATTTTAAACAAAATATTATTCAAGATGTAATTTTAATAATTTAAATTGATTAGAAAGCATAAATTATTAATCGTTGAGAGAAAGGGTGTTTAGATATATATATATATGTCAAATACAACTAATTACATATAACACATTATAGTGAAGTATACGATGTTATCATCATGTGTACTCGAAGAGAATAATTGTTGAAAATGAAGTATACGATGTTGTCATCATGTTTACTCGAAGAGAAGAATAGCTGAAGTGGGAAAGATTCTCTCGACCCTTGAATTTAATTTTTTCTTTTTGAATATTGACGTTGAGCCTTGTTAATATTATTTAAAATGTAATTTTAATAATTTAAATTGATTAGAAAGCATAAATTATTAATCGTTGAGAGAAAGGGTGTTTAGATATCTATATGTCAAATACAACTAATGACATAGAACACATTATAGTGAAGTATATGATGCTATCATCATGTGTACTCAAAGAGAAGAATAGCTGAAAATGAAGTATAAGATGTTGTCATCATGTATACTTGAAGAGAAGAATAACTGAAGTAGGAAAGATTCTCTCGACCGTTGATTTTTTCCTTTTTGAATATTGACGTTGAGACTTGTTAATATTATTCAAAATGTAATTTTAATCATTTAAATTGATTAGAAAGCATAAATTGTTAATCGTTGAGAGAAAGGGTGTTTAGATATCTATATGTCAAATACAACTAATGACATATAACACATTATAGTGAAGTATACGATGTTATCATCATGTGTACTCGAAGAGAAGAATAGTTGAAAATGAAGTATACGATGTTGTCATCTTGTATACTCGAAGAGAAGAATCGCTGAAGTGGGAAAGATTCTCTCGACCGTTGAATTTTTCCTTTTTGAATATTGACGTTGAGACTTGTTAATATTATTCAAAATGTAATTTTAATAATTTAAATTGATTAGAAAGCATAAATTATTAATCGTTGAGAGAAAGGGTGTTTAGATATCTACATGTCAAATACAACTAATGACATATAACACATTATAATGAAGTATATGATGCTATCATCATGTGTACTTGAAGAGGAGAATAGTTGAAAACGAAGTATATGATGTTGTCATCATGTATACTCAAAGAGAAGAATAGTTGAAGTTGGAAAGATTCTCTCGACCGTTGAATTTTTCCTTTTGAATATTGACGTTGAGACTTGTTAGTGGGTATATCGAAACACGATTTTTATATAAGTTTTGGATGCTATTGAAGAGGTTCCCTTGTCCCATAAACATGGGGGTATCATACATCAATTTGGTGTCTAGCTTGGTCGTAACCTTAAAAATAGATTATTATTATTAAGCCAATGGATTAGAAAGACAATGCATAGCTGTCAAACACGAGTTGAGTTTCAGAAAGCCATAAATAATGAGCGAGTATGAGAATAAATTCAATATATCATTCTTCTCATCCATTTTTTCTCCTAAAAATAGATATGGAAAATATGAAATGTAACCAATAAAGGTGAGGTTCCTATAACATTTAACTAGGTTTATCTCATGTAATTCAGAGGCGAAGTGTTATTTTCCTCATTACCAATTTATTCTTCAACGAACCCATTTGAGAAGTTGATCCTTAATAATTTCTTGGTGGAACTACAAGTTGCATACATGAGAGTGTAGAGTGCTCAACAATAAAATATGGAAGCAAATCATTTTTTTAAATGGAATTAAGCAAAAACACATATCTTTATCATTACAACTAAAACTAGGCTAGAAACCATTACAAAGCTACTCGGCTTATTCCATTACAGTGCCATAAATGCCATTTCTTGGCACTCGAGCTCATTTTCATAAGGAATAAACTAAGTGGACAAATTGACAAATACTTGTTGTTTTGTCCAATACATGTTTCTTCCATGTAATAAAAATCTATGTTTTTTTCTTTTCTAAGATCAAGGTTGTTGTTCTATCATATCCGATTTGATCCAATTTTCTAGCCACCTTCTTCACCACTTCCTTATGGCTTGATCGATTTAGCAAGTTGATCAAGCGAACATACATCGCTAGGAAAAACATTCAGCAGGTAACATCGCAAGAAAATGTCAAACCTTTGATGGAATAAACAATGGAATTATATGTCAAAGAAAGCCCCCTAAAGAGGCCAAAAAAGTTGTTTGCTAAAAGATCACAAGACTAATCATTTAGGCTCCCACTGCTCTCCTTGTATATTCAAATAATTGCAACGTGTAGATACATAGAAAAAACAAATAACATCATATTTAGAAAAAAACCTCATCATGTGAAGAATCAACCTTAACAATGCTCTATAAATATTTTGATCCTTTATTAAAATGATAACATCCCCAAATTTATTCAACATTTTCATTCGCCTGTGTAGGGAATATGCTAGTACACTATATCTCTTCAAACTCGATATCTTTGATTCCAAACAAGCTAATCATATAACTATTAGATTTTTTAGTTAAATACAATATACACAATTTTTTCTTATCTTGATGGGTTCATTCGATTAGTTGAGTGATATGAATTACAAGTAGGAGATCATGACGTCAAGTCCCTAGGTTTGTTGTCTCTATGAATATTGTTTGGCCTCACTTGATGTCCCCTCCGGGTTAGGTTGCCAAAACCACAACAATCGATTTACCACGGGTATCATCCTCAGAATGAAGAAAAGTGTCTGAAAGGTTTCCCCGAGATGTACATTCTATAAAAAAAAATACACAAATTTTCCTTAATCAAACAAAACAAAAAAAGAACTCAACCAAAAAAAAAAAGTGATGTCATGATATCCTATCGCTTTTTCTTATTAGAAGAATAATTAATAACTATATATTAGAATGTTTCATATAAATCCTCTTCCATAAAATTCCTTTTGTATATTTCTATTTTATTACCCAATCAATTTCTATGTTGAAAGTACTATCCAACCTTTTTACCTGGTTATCTAACAAATACATAAACAATAAATGATTAGAATTAGAATATTAGCTGCAAGAAATGTTCTATGATCACACAGAGTAGGATTATCATGACATTGATGTTATGTGCATCTAAAATATGTACTTCTCCTTCTAGGAAAAAATATAGTTTCCCTTTGATAAAAAAAAAAATTATAGTTTCTCATGCGATGTTAATACAAGAAAACATTAATAAACTTTAAACTTTAGTCCTACAACAATTGGCTAAGGTTTTTACAAGGTTTTTACACCGAAACTAGGTTTAGAAAATGAGTTACAACTTTCACAAATACATTGATTGAAAATAAATTGAATTAGAGTACAATAAAATTTGTTACTAGTTGTTTAACTTTGTTACTTATATAACATAACAAGCCACGTGTGGCAATGTCCCTTCCTGATACTAAGGTTTCAATTGATTATTAAAAAAGTGTACTGCAATACAAATTTATCAGAGTTTATATATTTATTGATGAAGATACCAATTGAGATTCATTCTTGGTGTTAAATCTTGCACCCAAAGGAACAACATGCATCCATTGTGTGTGCGCCCCAAAGAAGGGATTTATCTATGTTGCAGCAGCGGGATGGTCATTTCAATCACTTCCAAGGACTAAAAGCAATGACATTCCTGGGTAATGAGACATCAAAGTAGAAATTAAGGAGGATCAAAGAATTTCTCTTTCAAATCTTATTGAATATATGAATTATAGCATTGTCTCAACATAGCTACATTATCCAAGATGCATGTCATCTACAACTCCGAACGATCTGTGCCATTCAAGAATCATTGACTATGAGAAGAGATCTACAAAAGAAGAGATTAAAGAAACGAATTAAGAAGACAAAACATCCCCCTCAACACGGGGGTTCGTCAACTCCTCATGGCCTTGCGCCACGAATCTCTTCAATACTGTCAGCATTTTTGGCAGAAACAAGCTTAAACCAATCGGAGAAACAAAAAGAAAACTAAGAGATAATTTTTACGGAGAAGATAAATACAGAACAACACTGCTTGCCTGATTTGTTGCGTTTAGTTCAATAGATCTTTGTATGATTGTGTTTAGCATCCACGATCATGGTGTGTATATATATACAAAATTAATCATTCAATAACAGATCCATATCATTGTCGAGCTAAGTGGATAATTGCACCACCTCAGTCTTGGAATATGTGTATATTGTGAATCTAGTGAGGTTGAAGCTGACACTTGTTAAGATTTTGGATATCTTTGCACTATTTTTGAAAATAGAGGGGAGACCAGCCCTTGCCCCCAGATTATCTAACTATGGATTTTCATTTTCCAAGATAGTGAAGATAATTTCGGGGGAGAAGTTGTCATTCTCGAGAGAACCTCAAGTTAGTGGATTTTGTTAAAATGTGCACCATGGGAAATGAAAATGAAGAAATTTTCATTCTCCAAAGAACCTCAAGTTAGTGGATTTTGTTAAAATGTGCACCACTTACAGGTGGCAGTAGACGTTATTGAAATTTAAAAATATTCACCCTTGAAATATAAATATAAATATTCACCTTGAAATATGAATAATACAATTGTTTCAATGAATGATCTAACATATAATTAAGTGCATTGGCATCAATTTGAACGAAAATTGCAAGCACGCCCTTTGAAGCATTGACATTGCTTTGAACTAATCTAATGTTCACTCTAAATTAAACAACTAATCTAATGCTCATTCTAAAGTGCTCAACTGAGGCATTTGGGAACAAATTGCTCAAATTTTGAACAAGTTAGAAAATAATTATTATGTAAATCTGATCAAGGAAATGATGGTAAAAATTATTGAAAACATGCAGCTACTGGGATCTGAATCCACTTATACCAGAAATGGATCCAATCCAAAATACACTAAAATCCTAAGAATCAGATACATATCTGAGATCCAGAGATTCTATGAAGAATCAAATGCAGGTGTGGAGTGCCTTAAGTAGGATCCAGTAACTATGACAATTTCTTATGTTCTTGAATAGACAAATATTCATTCTTGATGCAAGCAGAAGAAAATGAGGAGAAACAAAAGTTAGATTAAGTAGAAAATGAGGAGAAACAAAAATTATATTAAAATCAAGTGTAGTTGGATTGGTGATGCAAGCAAGAAACGTGGAGAATGAAAATGGCTAAATTCTTGCCAGGTTTAGACACTTTATCCTTCATACTTGTATTTATTCAAACAAATTTTATAGGTCATTAACATTGTTGTGTCTGCATCCATATATATATTAGTAGAATGGAAAGATTTGGATACATTTCCATTTGAATTTGAATAACCAGCATCATATATGAAATTATTAATGGTAGTGGGTAGAAGAGTAAAAGGAGGAGGACGAATGGATTAGCATAGGGAACTACAACTATCCAAAATTCAAATTGGCATTCGCATCATGAGAATTATCATCAAACTACCAACTATTTGACATTGCATGCATTCCATACCATCCTAATGTGAAGTCTAATTCTCTCTGGGTAGCCCGTTGATCGTTGATCAACAAAAGAATTGTCGACTTCTCAGTGCACATTTGTACATATTGTTTCATTTTAGTTCAGGTAAATTCAAAATTGAGATGTAAAGGATTAGAATAGACAACTATATCAATTGTCAATATGAAATATGTTTCTCTTCTTTCCTATCAAGAGCTTAAATTCACTTTTAAGGTCTTGGCCTTGACCCTTCAAAAATCTCATTAAAAATAATAAGAAATATGTTTCTCTTATTTCCTATCAAGAGCTTGAGTTCACTTTTAAGGTCTTGACCTTGACCCTTCAAAAATATCATTAAAAATAATTTGAGAGCTTAAGTTCACTTTTAAGGTCTTGTCCTTAACCCTTCAAAAATCTCATTAAAAATAATTTGAGAGCTTAAGTTCACTTTTAAAGTCTTGGCCTTAACCCTTCAAAAATATCATTAAAAATAATTTGAAAAAGTATCATAGTTGACTCTTCTCAATCTCTTGATATCAATATTACAATATTGATAATTTGTAAAAACTCACCTTCCTATGTTCAAGATTGTAATTATATCCTATTAATGAAGAGAAACTTTCAAAATTTGAAAACCAAATTTCCTTTCATACAAAATTGCCTTAAGCAAACCCACTTATCACTTTCATCCAATGTTAGAAGTATGGCTTTAAATTAATACCTCCACAACTTATCAAAAAATATGCTTTATATATCTTTTAAATGTCACGTAAAAATGAATTTTATTATGCTTGAATCTGTTGTTATTCTTTCACAAACCGTGTTTTTCATCTTTAGTCAACCGTCGGAGGACTTGTTGGCCCTCTTGGGTGATAATTCGTACATTTAGATGAACAAATGAATTTCAAATTGAGATGTATTAAATGATTTCGTACATCATTAGTACTTTTTAGTTGAATAGATGAATTTCAAATTGAGATGCGAAAGATTTCATACATTTCAATTCTTAGATGTAAAAAACATCACCATTTGAATTTCAACGCCTATGGAACCTCGTGAAGCTTATTATCTTTTATAATTTTAAGCTACCGAAAGAAAAGAACAAACTGAATTTATTGCACCACGGGCCACTGCAAACTAATCGCTAAGGTCCAATAAACCACTTCATATTTTGCCCCATTATGAAAGAAAACCCTTGCTCGATTCCAAATGTGAAGAGCAATTGAAGGGGCTTCAAAATTAACACCAAATGATCTTTCTATCTATCGAACCCACTAGTTCTGCATTGTTTCTCAAATTCGTATAACCTGCATAACAGTGGCAAACTGAAATTAGAGCAATGTCGTTAGTTTGTTTAAACAATACACAGTCTTATATCTTAATAAAATTTAGTATTGGGGTTAGTCGAACTACGGATGTATTATGGAGTTTCGAAACAACCCTAGGTGTAGAAATTTCAACTGTCAGAAGAGTTCAACCATCGAAGAAAGCAAAGTTACAGGTTCGAGGCATCTTCTGTAAAATATTTGCATAAATTTAGCATTTCTAGTCGTCCGACGTTTCCTGGCATTTTAGAAAAATTAAAGGATTACACTCTAAAGGTCTGTAAGGCATGGAACCTCTATTTCGTAGCTATTGAATGAAAAATTATGGAATTTACATGAAAGGTATTTAAAGACTAACAATATGTGAAATACTTGAAAGTATTCAAGGATGAGTACGCATCAAAATATTACAGATTACAACACTTACAACTGTGTACAGGAAAAAGATGGGGAAAATATCTGACAAGCCACATCGAGTTTTACAATACGAGGTATTTGTTGAAATATTGTCACTGCAAAGAGTATTTTGCTTATTATTGAGTTATTATTCATCTGATCAATCCCCTTTTGTGGATTGATCATGTCAGGCATTGTAATTGACCAAATCCCCTTTTGCGGATTGGTCAAACCCTAATTGTATTATGCAAATTAAGAAGTCGGCCCCCATGCCTAATTAAAGTGGTTTTAATCACTAAGAATACAATTCGGCCCTGCCCAGTGAAGAGACATCTTTCTAGCGCCTACCATCTTGTATAAATAAAGGAAGCCAACGCCTCATTATCTCACTCACTCATTCGCTCATCAAGTGCACAAGTTTGGTAGCTACAGTTGGGAGAAGAAGGAAGAGAGAGGCGCATTTCTCAGTGTTGGATATTCTCTAGTGTTTTGGTTATTGTCTTGGCATTCTATTGGCTATCTATACTAAGGAAGTTTTTGTTGGGTTTTCTCCCCCATGAGGGCTTCCCAGGATAAATGTTGTCTATCTTTTTATTGTGTTTCTCTCAGTGATCCTACCTATGCTATTGTTATCTAGTAAATTGAAAAGAAACCTAATAATAGCTCAAAACTTAACATGGTATCGGAGCTAAGCTGATGAGAGCACCTTTCACAGGATAAGCAAAAACGTCATTGTTGTCGTACAAGAAAATTAGGGCTTTTTGTTGGAGACGAATTTTTTCCTAAAAACCATCTAGCAAAGTGTGCCTTACCCTAGTGAATCTTTTGGCAGTTTCAGAGCACCTTTTCAATGGACAGAGCCTCTAAAAAGTCAAACCCTAGTTTTTTACCGATACCAAAAAACTAGAACCAGTACCAGAAGTACTAATCCAAATTTCCACAAGCTCAGTTTCAAGGGGTAAAATTTGGATTTTCAAAAATCTGACTGCACCAGCTTACTTGCCTCAGCTCGACGCATCTATCCCCTGGATCATAATTTTAAAAATTGACGTTTGAAAAATTATGGTTTTTCTCATAAAACCCTAAGTTGTAGTTACAACTGCAGTTCCAGTTGGAGTGAAAGATTTTGTAAAGTGTTGGCCAACCTTAAATTTGAAACACCTCTGAAGTTTTGAAGGTTTGTTACCTATCACCGCTGCTACCGGATGGTACCACCACCCCCCGATACTATCAGAGGTATGTATTTACATATGTTTCAACTACATTATTCTAAGGGGTACTTGCAGGAGAAATGATCTCCTATCATATATCCAGAAGGATCTCAGATCCAACATACTCAGAAGACTAATGCACCCCAGGTTTGATTATCTTGATATGCATCTATTTGTTATGACATTATTTTGACCTTCTGAACATCTAAGTGGTATGTTGAAATCATACTAACCATTGGTCAAAATTATCAAGGCTGATTAAAGTTGAGTTTATAGAGCTTATTCTCTAACTTAGATTTCTGTCAAGATAACATATTGTCTTAGTACATAAGACAAGTTGAAGAAAGCACTTGTCATCTTGAGTGAAGGAGACTTGAAAGAAAAGCAACACACTCATTCTTGAGGACAAAACTCCAGGTTCCAAGTTTGATTGATTAAGTTGATAAGATTCAAAGTTTCACATGACAAGTTGATAACTACCCCTTTACAAGTAAACACTATAGTTGAGGTAGCAATCTTTGAAAAGTATTATACTTTGTAGCATGTGAGCATATTGAGATAAATGCTTAATGTAATCATTTACTAGATACAACTAACATCTCCTCCAGGAGAAACTTCTTGTGTTGGTTCCAGGTTGCCTTGGATGAATGTTTGATCACAACACTAGAAGAGTGTTGATCTCATTTTGTATTGTATTTCTTACTTTTCATCTTTGTTTCAGACAGGTCACAAGTGAAATCTCAAAAGGAGCTATTGTGATGATTATTCATGCTATTGTTTTATTTACTATTATCACAAGAGTATTATTCTTGTTTGTTGTTTTTTTTACCTTGTTTCAAGTCACATGTGATAACCCTGAGGAAGCTATAATGAAGGTCATAGAAGGCAACAGATTAGCTGAGACATGAAGCAGACTATGTACATAACCATATACATTCATGTACCAAAGAAGATGAAGAAGAAGCTATCTTTTGAAATACAAAGTATCTCATATGGAGATTGATTATAAGGAGCAGAAGGCTCCAAATATGAACGAACATTAGAACAAGAACTCACAGTAGACTTGTTCAAAGGATAATGAAGCCACCTTGACAGGAAGCATAATTCACTTGAAGTCTGACTCAAATTTTCATATTTAGATATGGTATTCAACACCAAGTATACCCCATAAGAGATGATGAAATCCTTGTAGACTCGGAAGAAATCGAGAGTAAGCCTGATCTCAGAAAGGATCAGATGAAGAAACAACTTCCAGGACTGGGAGACAGATGCCATGAGAAGAGTAGATCGTAGCTTCAGAAACTTCTAGGAGATATGAAATCTCCTGGGAATATTCCCTTGTTTCAGTGACAGAGAAGGAAGCCAGTCAGAAAGACTAGAATATGGATTTTTCCATGAGACTAGAAGAGAAGTCAGTATTAACTTCCAAGATTGATATAATAGATCAAGCATGTTGCAGATGTACAAATCCTAATGAGTGTTCAGAGGATTCTCCGAGCAAGAGGGAGAAGAATATGACAAGACACTTACTCCAGCAATTGAAGAAATAGTTACAGTATTCATGAAGAGAACCAGAACAACCATGATTCATATATAGTATGATATGCAAGGGGATCAATCCCCATATTTAAAATTGAGTGGCAGTTGGTGCAGTACATTAGTTGGGTCATGGAGACTGACTACAATAAAAGATAGAGTTACCTCCATGAAAGAAGAAGAGCTACATTCAGTATCATTTATTGAGCCACTATTAGTTTCAGATGAAGTTGTTGCCATGATGGAGTAGAGGAGTTACTCTCTGATTTCAGTAGTCACAGTGATAATGGAGCAACCATTCTCAACTTCAGAGCAACTGCAAGTGCAGAGTCCCAATTCCAGAAGAAACAGTTGCAAAAAGAGGAGAGGGCATACTCTTAGGCAGAGAGATAGATAGTGCTTTGCAGAGAGCACATAGAGCTAGCACATGATTGTGCAGATTGAGTTGTAGCTGAGCAAGTGTACCAGGTTGGTACAAAGTGATGTGAAAATTTGATTTGAAGTTGAAGATAGAAAGACTCATGTCTAGAAGATGAAGCAAGCCCCTAGAGCTTGGTATGGCATAATCGACAGTTTCCTGACGAGCTTGGGCTTTACCAAGAGTAAAGTTGATTCTAACCTTTACTTCAAGGTTATGAGCCAGTTATACTAGTGTTGTATGTGGATGACTTATTCTTAACTAGAGAAGAAAAGATCATCACAAAATTGTAAGAAGAAGCTCATTGCAGAATTAGAGATGAAATACCTAGGCCTAATGCATTATTACATAGGTTTTGAAGTTTGGCAAAGCCCAGAAAAGATCTTCCTTAACCAAGGGAAGTATGCAGTTGAAATACTGAAGAGGTTTGATATGTTGGAATATAAATCCATGAACACACCCATGGAAACGAAGTTGAAGCTCTTGGTAGATACCTTGTCTGAATTGGTTGATGCTACTCTATACAAACATATTATTGGTTCGTTGATGTATCTGACGAATAACAGAGCGAATATATGTTTTATTGTGAACACATTTTGAGTCAGTTTCTCGTAGAGCCTAGACGTGTCACCTTGTAGCTGCAAAACATGTGATGAGATAAATTAAGGGTACGTTGGATTTTGGTCTCTGTTATACTAGAGATCATGACTTCATATTGTATGGATATACTGATTCAGATTGAGCTAGAAGTGTTTCTAATAGAATGAGAACTTCAGGATGTTGTTTCAGTCTGGGTCATCCATGACTTCATGGCAGAGTAGGGAGCAATCCAGCATTGCTCCCAGCATGACATAAGCGGAATACATTGATTCATGTTCCGCCATTTGTGAATCCATATGGCTTTAAATGTTGTTGACATATCCATTTGATCTGCAGATGGAAGCCACTGTGATCCTATGTGATAACCAGAGTTGTGTAAAGATGATGTTTCCATGATGAGTCGAAGCACATAGAGATATGGTATCATTTGATTCATGATATGGTGAAGAGAGGAGCCATAAATCTCTGTTATGTTGGCACAAATGAACAGGTTTTAGATGTGTTGACCAAACCTATGTCTCATCTAAAGTTTGAGCACGTTCGAGACAAGCTTGGTGTAGTCCAAAAGGACCTCCCTCGAAAGGGGGAGTAGTGTTGATGCCAGCCTTGTGCTGAAGATTTCCAGCTTCGTTCTGATGTTGTTGTGGTGCCAGCCTTGTGCTGAAGATTTTCATCTTTGTGTTGATGTTGTTGTGATGCCAGCCTTGTGTTGAATATTTTCATCTTTGTGTCGATGTTGTTGTGATGCCATCCTTGTGCTGAATATTTTCAGCTTCGTGTTGATGTTGTTGTGATGCCAGCCTTGTGATGAATATTTCTAGCTTCATGCTGATGTTGTTGAGATGCCAGCTTCGTTCTAAAAATTTCCAGCTCAACTTCGTGCTGAAGATTCCAGCCTAGTGTTGATGTTGATGATGCTCCAGCCTTCGTGCTATGATGTTGTTGTTTTTGATGTTGTATCAGCCTTGTGTTATTATTGATTATGATGATGTATTAGTGTTATACTAATCCATGTTGATGCAGATGATGATGATGTCATTCCAGCTCCTTGTTGTGGATGATGATATTGAGGATGAGAAAAAATTTTGATGATTTATAGATATGTTAGTCAGTGTTCCAGATGTTGTTGATGTTGTTTCCCTCTCTCTCTCCTATTGATGTTGTAGAATAACCTTCTTGTTAAGGGGGAGTGTTGAAATATTGTAACTGCAAAGAGTATTCTATTTATTATTGAGTTATTATTCATCCGATCAATCCCCTTTTGTGGATTGATCATGTCGGCATTGTAATTGACCAAATCCCCTTTAGCAGATTGGTCAATCCCTAATTGTATTATGAAAATTAATAAGTCACCCCCAGGCCTAATTATAGTGGTTTTAACCACTAAGAAGACAAGTCGGCCCTGCCCAGTGAAGAGACACCTTTCTAGCGCCTGCCAGCTTGTATAAATAAAGGAAGCCAACACCTCATTATCTCACTCACTCATTCTCTCATCAAGTGCACAAGTTTGGTAGCTATAGTTGGGAGAAGAAGGAAGAGAGAGGCGCATTGCTCAGTGTTGGATATTCTCTAGTGTTTTGGTTTATTGTCTTGGCTATCTATATTAAGGAAATTTTTGCTAGGTTTTCTCCCCCATGAGGGTTTCCCAAGATAAATGTTGTGTATCTTGTGATTGTGTTTCTCTTAGTGATCCTACCTATGCTATTGTTATCTAGTAAATTGAAAAGAAACCTAATAGTATCTCAAAACTTAACACCATCTTACCAACAAACAACTTGTAATGGTGAATCGCATATTTATTTCTTCAGAAAACGTTGATAACCATCTTGTGTTTCAAAGGCATTGCAACTATTCAAAAGGCTCATCATTGAGTTATATAGGTGAATGCTTTAAAGACCAAGGAAACTATCAAGGATGCATAAACCAGATGAGAAACAAGATATTAAACACTCCAAAAGCAACAACTATTAAAAGTCAGATAAACTGTCAAAATTCCTGCAAATCTTAGCATCAAATCAGTTCATAAAAGTAATGCAAAGAAATTAACGCTTCAAAAAGACAAAAAAATCGGTTCGGGCAAGCACAAGGTGAGAAAATTTCCAAAATTGACCGTCGGATCAAGCTTCACCACAATTATTGCTTGCGAGTCATTAAGAGATTAAGGATCAAAAGTGCCACCAAAATTTCTGAACATTTCACCGTCAAATCATTTCCGAGAGATATTACCAATATAAACACCAGGAAAATATGATTAGGTCAAGAAGATACTATAAGAAAGATGAGAAAATGACTTACTTTTCAATAAATCATCAAGCATCACCCGTACAAACTACAGATCGCAAAAACCATGGCCTAAGACTCCACTAGAAAAGCGTCGATCTGTCATTTACCTGAATTAAAACCCTCTGAGTCTCCAAAATTCTTTATTCTTAGCAAGAAGATGGGTCGACAAAAGAAAAAATGTAGTGCTCAGTCAATTGAAAACAAGATATAATATCACCTAGTACTCGGTACTATATATTTTTACAGTGACGATGTGTGCAAGAAGTATATTGTGGCTTACAATATAAGGTTTTGTTGTTGAATTCCTTGCTGTGCAGTTTCCAAATCTAGACGAATAGCGTCTGGGGGCATAACTCCTCACATCATAGCCATAATCCGAGAAGACCAGTGGTTCATTTCATGCTATCACTACAGACTCGAACTGAGGTCACCATTCTTAGAGGAATGAAGAACTGAGCGAGTTGGGCGTCTCTGACCTCAGGTTCGACATCCCCTACATAGAGCTAAGCCAAATGTGGAAACTGTGGCACTATTGTTGTTGTTGTTTTGAATACGCTATGCTACTTGTTGTGAGGAACGTTGCCACCTGTTTTGTGAGGAACGCAGAGCATTAATGGGTAACAAAAGTTATGAGGAACCATGTTCTCATGCATTAACGCATCAGCCACCACCCCCCAGGCTCTGGTATACGATGCAAACATCATGTTAACAAACTTTAGGTTAAACCATCTAATAATGTATCGGAAACCGTGCACCCAAATAATGAAACTAGCCCAAAACATAATGTCCCTGCCATAAGGTTTTTACTAGGTTTTTACACTAAAACTAGGTTTAGAAAATGAGTTACAACTTTCAAAAATACATCAATTGAAAATAAATTGAATTAGAGCATAATAAAATTTGTTACTAGTTGTCTAAATTTGTTACTTATATAACATAACAAGCCACATGTGGCAATGTCCCTGCCTGATACTAACACTAATACATTTGGGTCAAATTCCGACGGTGCATTCGACGCAATTGCCACTTTCTATTGTCGAAAGACCGACAAACCGTGGGCCCCCTCAAACGTCATTTCACAAGACATCTTTTTTCCGACGACCTAGTTTTCGTCGGTCTTGCGACGTTATATGACGCCACATGTCATCATAAATTGGATTGTCCAAACCCATATTGACGTCGTAAGACCGACGTCTAGGTTGTGGCAATACCGACATTGTAAACGTGGCAAAAGGGGTGTTTCAAACGTGGCAATACCAACATTGTAAATGTGGCAAAAGGGACGTTTCAAACATGGAAATACCGACGTTGTAAATGTGGCAAGAGAGACATTTAAAACGTGGCAAGAGCGACGTTTAAAAGGTGGCAAAAGAGACGTTCTTAAGGTGGCAAGAGAGACATTTTAAAGGTGGCAAGAACGACGTTTCAGAGGTGGCAAGAGAGACGTTCTGAAGGTGGCAAGACTGACGGGACGAGGTATTAGCTCCAACGTGGTTTCTATGGGAGCGACACTCTTGGACGTGGCAAGAACGACGTCCATCACGTGGCAAGAGC
>ML796262.1:500906-511940 GCA_009831015.1 Picea engelmannii | reverse complement strand
GCTCTTGCCACGTGATGGACGTCGTTCTTGCCACGTCCAAGAGTGTCGCTCCCATAGAAACCACGTTGGAGCTAATACCTCGTCCCGTCAGTCTTGCCACCTTCAGAACGTCTCTCTTGCCACCTCTGAAACGTCGTTCTTGCCACCTTTAAAATGTCTCTCTTGCCACCTTAAGAACGTCTCTTTTGCCACCTTTTAAACGTCGCTCTTGCCACGTTTTAAATGTCTCTCTTGCCACATTTACAACGTCGGTATTTCCATGTTTGAAACGTCCCTTTTGCCACATTTACAATGTTGGTATTGCCACGTTTGAAACACCCCTTTTGCCACGTTTACAATGTCGGTATTGCCACAACCTAGACGTCGGTCTTACGACGTCAATATGGGTTTGGACAATCCAATTTATGATGACATGTGGCGTCATATAACGTCGCAAGACCGACGAAAACTAGGTCGTCGGAAAAAAGATGTCTTGTGAAATGACGTTTGAGGGGGCCCACGGTTTGTCGGTCTTTCGACAATAGAAAGTGGCAATTGCGTCGAATGCACCGTCGGAATTTGACCCAAATGTATTAGTGTTAGTATCAGGCAGGGACATTGCCACATGTGGCTTGTTATGTTATATAAGTAACAAATTTAGACAACTAGTAACAAATTTTATTATGCTCTAATTCAATTTATTTTCAATTGATGTATTTTTGAAAGTTGTAACTCATTTTCTAAACCTAGTTTTAGTGTAAAAACCTAGTAAAAACCTTATGGCAGGGACATTATGTTTTGGGCTAGTTTCATTATTTGGGTGCACGGTTTCCGATACATTATTAGATGGTTTAACCTAAAGTTTGTTAACATGATGTTTGCATCGTATACCAGAGCCTGGGGGGTGGTGGCTGATGCGTTAATGCATGAGAACATGGTTCCTCATAACTTTTGTTACCCATTAATGCTCTGCGTTCCTCACAAAACAGGTGGCAACGTTCCTCACAACAAGTAGCATAGCGTATTCAAAACAACAACAACAATAGTGCCACAGTTTCCACATTTGGCTTAGCTCTATGTAGGGGATGTCGAACCTGAGGTCAGAGACGCCCAACTCGCTCAGTTCTTCATTCCTCTAAGAATGGTGACCTCAGTTCGAGTCTGTAGTGATAGCATGAAATGAACCACTGGTCTTCTCGGATTATGGCTATGATGTGAGGAGTTATGCCCCCAGACGCTATTCGTCTAGATTTGGAAACTGCACAGCAAGGAATTCAACAACAAAACCTTATATTGTAAGCCACAATATACTTCTTGCACACATCGTCACTGTAAAAATATATAGTACCGAGTACTAGGTGATATTATATCTTGTTTTCAATTGACTGAGCACTACATTTTTTCTTTTGTCGACCCATCTTCTTGCTAAGAATAAAGAATTTTGGAGACTCAGAGGGTTTTAATTCAGGTAAATGACAGATCGACGCTTTTCTAGTGGAGTCTTAGGCCATGGTTTTTGCGATCTGTAGTTTGTACGGGTGATGCTTGATGATTTATTGAAAAGTAAGTCATTTTCTCATCTTTCTTATAGTATCTTCTTGACCTAATCATATTTTCCTGGTGTTTATATTGGTAATATCTCTCGGAAATGATTTGACGGTGAAATGTTCAGAAATTTTGGTGGCACTTTTGATCCTTAATCTCTTAATGACTCGCAAGCAATAATTGTGGTGAAGCTTGATCCGACGGTCAATTTTGGAAATTTTCTCACCTTGTGCTTGCCCGAACCGATTTTTTTGTCTTTTTGAAGCGTTAATTTCTTTGCATTACTTTTATGAACTGATTTGATGCTAAGATTTGCAGGAATTTTGACAGTTTATCTGACTTTTAATAGTTGTTGCTTTTGGAGTGTTTAATATCTTGTTTCTCATCTGGTTTATGCATCCTTGATAGTTTCCTTGGTCTTTAAAGCATTCACCTATATAACTCAATGATGAGCCTTTTGAATAGTTGCAATGCCTTTGAAACACAAGATGGTTATCAACGTTTTCTGAAGAAATAAATATGCGATTCACCATTACAAGTTGTTTGTTGGTAAGATGGTGTTAAGTTTTGAGATACTATTAGGTTTCTTTTCAATTTACTAGATAACAATAGCATAGGTAGGATCACTAAGAGAAACACAATCACAAGATACACAACATTTATCTTGGGAAACCCTCATGGGGGAGAAAACCTAGCAAAAATTTCCTTAATATAGATAGCCAAGACAATAAACCAAAACACTAGAGAATATCCAACACTGAGCAATGCGCCTCTCTCTTCCTTCTTCTCCCAACTATAGCTACCAAACTTGTGCACTTGATGAGAGAATGAGTGAGTGAGATAATGAGGTGTTGGCTTCCTTTATTTATACAAGCTGGCAGGCGCTAGAAAGGTGTCTCTTCACTGGGCAGGGCCGACTTGTCTTCTTAGTGGTTAAAACCACTATAATTAGGCCTGGGGGTGACTTATTAATTTTCATAATACAATTAGGGATTGACCAATCTGCTAAAGGGGATTTGGTCAATTACAATGCCGACATGATCAATCCACAAAAGGGGATTGATCGGATGAATAATAACTCAATAATAAATAGAATACTCTTTGCAGTTACAATATTTCAACACTCCCCCTTAACAAGAAGGTTATTCTACAACATCAATAGGAGAGAGAGAGGGAAACAACATCAACAACATCTGGAACACTGACTAACATATCTATAAATCATCAAAATTTTTTCTCATCCTCAATATCATCATCCACAACAAGGAGCTGGAATGACATCATCATCATCTGCATCAACATGGATTAGTATAACACTAATACATCATCATAATCAATAATAACACAAGGCTGATACAACATCAAAAACAACAACATCATAGCACGAAGGCTGGAGCATCATCAACATCAACACTAGGCTGGAATCTTCAGCACGAAGTTGAGCTGGAAATTTTTAGAACGAAGCTGGCATCTCAACAACATCAGCATGAAGCTAGAAATATTCATCACAAGGCTGGCATCACAACAACATCAACACGAAGCTGAAAATATTCAGCACAAGGATGGCATCACAACAACATCGACACAAAGATGAAAATATTCAACACAAGGCTGGCATCACAACAACATCAACACAAAGATGAAAATCTTCAGCACAAGGCTGGCACCACAACAACATCAGAACGAAGCTGGAAATCTTCAGCACAAGGCTGGCATCAACACTACTCCCCCTTTCGAGGGAGGTCCTTTTGGACTACACCAAGCTTGTCTCGAACGTGCTCAAACTTTAGATGAGACATAGGTTTGGTCAACACATCTAAAACCTGTTCATTTGTGCCAACATAACAGAGATTTATGGCTCCTCTCTTCACCATATCATGAATCAAATGATACCATATCTCTATGTGCTTCGACTCATCATGGAAACATCATCTTTACACAACTCTGGTTATCACATAGGATCACAGTGGCTTCCATCTGCAGATCAAATGGATATGTCAACAACATTTAAAGCCATATGGATTCACAAATGGCGGAACATGAATCAATGTATTCCGCTTATGTCATGCTGGGAGCAATGCTGGATTGCTCCCTACTCTGCCATGAAGTCATGGATGACCCAGACTGAAACAACATCCTGAAGTTCTCATTCTATTAGAAACACTTCTAGCTCAATCTGAATCAGTATATCCATACAATATGAAGTCATGATCTCTAGTATAACAGAGACCAAAATCCAACGTACCCTTAATTTATCTCATCACATGTTTTGCAGCTACAAGGTGACACGTCTAGGCTCTACGAGAAACTGACTCAAAATGTGTTCACAATAAAACATATATTCGCTCTGTTATTCGTCAGATACATCAACGAACCAATAATATGTTTGTATAGAGTAGCATCAACCAATTCAGACAAGGTATCTACCAAGAGCTTCAACTTCGTTTCCATGGGTGTGTTCATGGATTTATATTCCAACATATCAAACCTCTTCAGTATTTCAACTGCATACTTCCCTTGGTTAAGGAAGATCTTTTCTGGGCTTTGCCAAACTTCAAAACCTATGTAATAATGCATTAGGCCTAGGTATTTCATCTCTAATTCTGCAATGAGCTTCTTCTTACAATTTTGTGATGATCTTTTCTTCTCTAGTTAAGAATAAGTCATCCACATACAACACTAGTATAACTGGCTCATAACCTTGAAGTAAAGGTTAGAATCAACTTTACTCTTGGTAAAGCCCAAGCTCGTCAGGAAACTGTCGATTATGCCATACCAAGCTCTAGGGGCTTGCTTCATCTTCTAGACATGAGTCTTTCTATCTTCAACTTCAAATCAAATTTTCACATCACTTTGTACCAACCTGGTACACTTGCTCAGCTACAACTCAATCTGCACAATCATGTGCTAGCTCTATGTGCTCTCTGCAAAGCACTATCTATCTCTCTGCCTAAGAGTATGCCCTCTCCTCTTTTTGCAACTGTTTCTTCTGGAATTGGGACTCTGCACTTGCAGTTGCTCTGAAGTTGAGAATGGTTGCTCCATTATCACTGTGACTACTGAAATCAGAGAGTAACTCCTCTACTCCATCATGGCAACAACTTCATCTGAAACTAATAGTGGCTCAATAAATGATACTGAATGTAGCTCTTCTTCTTTCATGGAGGTAACTCTATCTTTTATTGTAGTCAGTCTCCATGACCCAACTAATGTACTGCACCAACTGCCACTCAATTTTAAATATGGGGATTGATCCCCTTGCATATCATACTATATATGAATCATGGTTGTTCTGGTTCTCTTCATGAATACTGTAACTATTTCTTCAATTGCTGGAGTAAGTGTCTTGTCATATTCTTCTCCCTCTTGCTCGGAGAATCCTCTGAACACTCATTAGGATTTGTACATCTGCAACATGCTTGATCTATTATATCAATCTTGGAAGTTAATACTGACTTCTCTTCTAGTCTCATGGAAAAATCCATATTCTAGTCTTTCTGACTGGCTTCCTTCTCTGTCACTGAAACAAGGGAATATTCCCAGGAGATTTCATATCTCCTAGAAGTTTCTGAAGCTACGATCTACTCTTCTCATGGCATCTGTCTCCCAGTCCTGGAAGTTGTTTCTTCATCTGATCCTTTCTGAGATCAGGCTTACTCTCGATTTCTTCCGAGTCTACAAGGATTTCATCATCTCTTATGGGGTATACTTGGTGTTGAATACCATATCTAAATATGAAAATTTGAGTCAGACTTCAAGTGAATTATGCTTCCTGTCAAGGTGGCTTCATTATCCTTTGAACAAGTCTACTGTGAGTTCTTGTTCTAATGTTCGTTCATATTTGGAGCCTTCTGCTCCTTATAATCAATCTCCATATGAGATACTTTGTATTTCAAAAGATAGCTTCTTCTTCATCTTCTTTGGTACATGAATGTATATGGTTATGTACATAGTCTGCTTCATGTCTCAGCTAATCTGTTGCCTTCTATGACCTTCATTATAGCTTCCTCAGGGTTATCACATGTGACTTGAAACAAGGTAAAAAAAACAACAAACAAGAATAATACTCTTGTGATAATAGTAAATAAAACAATAGCATGAATAATCATCACAATAGCTCCTTTTGAGATTTCACTTGTGACCTGTCTGAAACAAAGATGAAAAGTAAGAAATACAATACAAAATGAGATCAACACTCTTCTAGTGTTGTGATCAAACATTCATCCAAGGCAACCTGGAACCAACACAAGAAGTTTCTCCTGGAGGAGATGTTAGTTGTATCTAGTAAATGATTACATTAAGCATTTATCTCAATATGCTCACATGCTACAAAGTATAATACTTTTCAAAGATTGCTACCTCAACTATAGTGTTTACTTGTAAAGGGGTAGTTATCAACTTGTCATGTGAAACTTTGAATCTTATCAACTTAATCAATCAAACTTGGAACCTGGAGTTTTGTCCTCAAGAATGAGTGTGTTGCTTTTCTTTCAAGTCTCCTTCACTCAAGATGACAAGTGCTTTCTTCAACTTGTCTTATGTACTAAGACAATATGTTATCTTGACAGAAATCTAAGTTAGAGAATAAGCTCTATAAACTCAACTTTAATCAGCCTTGATAATTTTGACCAATGGTTAGTATGATTTCAACATACCACTTAGATGTTCAGAAGGTCAAAATAATGTCATAACAAATAGATGCATATCAAGATAATCAAACCTGGGGTGCATTAGTCTTCTGAGTATGTTGGATCTGAGATCCTTCTGGATATATGATAGGAGATCATTTCTCCTGCAAGTACCCCTTAGAATAATGTAGTTGAAACATATGTAAATACATACCTCTGATAGTATCGGGGGGTGGTGGTACCATCCGGTAGCAGCGGTGATAGGTAACAAACCTTCAAAACTTCAGAGGTGTTTCAAATTTAAGGTTGGCCAACACTTTACAAAATCTTTCACTCCAACTGGAACTGCAGTTGTAACTACAACTTAGGGTTTTATGAGAAAAACCATAATTTTTCAAACGTCAATTTTTAAAATTATGATCCAGGGGATAGATGCGTCGAGCTGAGGCAAGTAAGCTGGTGCAGTCAGATTTTTGAAAATCCAAATTTTACCCCTTGAAACTGAGCTTGTGGAAATTTGGATTAGTACTTCTGGTACTGGTTCTAGTTTTTTGGTATCGGTAAAAAACTAGGGTTTGACTTTTTAGAGGCTCTGTCCATTGAAAAGGTGCTCTGAAACTGCCAAAAGATTCACTAGGGTAAGGCACACTTTGCTAGATGGTTTTTAGGAAAAAATTCGTCTCCAACAAAAAGCCCTAATTTTCTTGTACGACAACAATGACGTTTTTGCTTATCCTGTGAAAGGTGCTCTCATCAGCTTAGCTCCGATACCATGTTAAGTTTTGAGCTATTATTAGGTTTCTTTTCAATTTACTAGATAACAATAGCATAGGTAGGATCACTGAGAGAAACACAATAAAAAGATAGACAACATTTATCCTGGGAAGCCCTCATGGGGGAGAAAACCCAACAAAAACTTCCTTAGTATAGATAGCCAATAGAATGCCAAGACAATAACCAAAACACTAGAGAATATCCAACACTGAGAAATGCGCCTCTCTCTTCCTTCTTCTCCCAACTGTAGCTACCAAACTTGTGCACTTGATGAGCGAATGAGTGAGTGAGATAATGAGGCGTTGGCTTCCTTTATTTATACAAGATGGTAGGCGCTAGAAAGATGTCTCTTCACTGGGCAGGGCCGAATTGTATTCTTAGTGATTAAAACCACTTTAATTAGGCATGGGGGCCGACTTCTTAATTTGCATAATACAATTAGGGTTTGACCAATCCGCAAAAGGGGATTTGGTCAATTACAATGCCTGACATGATCAATCCACAAAAGGGGATTGATCAGATGAATAATAACTCAATAATAAGCAAAATACTCTTTGCAGTGACAATATTTCAACAAATACCTCGTATTGTAAAACTCGATGTGGCTTGTCAGATATTTTCCCCATCTTTTTCCTGTACACAGTTGTAAGTGTTGTAATCTGTAATATTTTGATGCGTACTCATCCTTGAATACTTTCAAGTATTTCACATATTGTTAGTCTTTAAATACCTTTCATGTAAATTCCATAATTTTTCATTCAATAGCTACGAAATAGAGGTTCCATGCCTTACAGACCTTTAGAGTGTAATCCTTTAATTTTTCTAAAATGCCAGGAAACGTCGGACGACTAGAAATGCTAAATTTATGCAAATATTTTACAGAAGATGCCTCGAACCTGTAACTTTGCTTTCTTCGATGGTTGAACTCTTCTGACAGTTGAAATTTCTACACCTAGGGTTGTTTCGAAACTCCATAATACATCCGTAGTTCGACTAACCCCAATACTAAATTTTATTAAGATATAAGACTGTGTATTGTTTAAACAAACTAACGACATTGCTCTAATTTCAGTTTGCCACTGTTATGCAGGTTATACGAATTTGAGAAACAATGCAGAACTAGTGGGTTCGATAGATAGAAAGATCATTTGGTGTTAATTTTGAAGCCCCTTCAATTGCTCTTCACATTTGGAATCGAGCAAGGGTTTTCTTTCATAATGGGGCAAAATATGAAGTGGTTTATTGGACCTTAGCGATTAGTTTGCAGTGGCCCGTGGTGCAATAAATTCAGTTTGTTCTTTTCTTTCGGTAGCTTAAAATTATAAAAGATAATAAGCTTCACGAGGTTCCATAGGCGTTGAAATTCAAATGGTGATGTTTTTTACATCTAAGAATTGAAATGTATGAAATCTTTCGCATCTCAATTTGAAATTCATCTATTCAACTAAAAAGTACTAATGATGTACGAAATCATTTAATACATCTCAATTTGAAATTCATTTGTTCATCTAAATGTACGAATTATCACCCAAGAGGGCCAACAAGTCCTCCGACGGTTGACTAAAGATGAAAAACACGGTTTGTGAAAGAATAACAACAGATTCAAGCATAATAAAATTCATTTTTACGTGACATTTAAAAGATATATAAAGCATATTTTTTGATAAGTTGTGGAGGTATTAATTTAAAGCCATACTTCTAACATTGGATGAAAGTGATAAGTGGGTTTGCTTAAGGCAATTTTGTATTAAAGGAAATTTGGTTTTCAAATTTTGAAAGTTTCTCTTCATTCATTAATAGGATATAATTACAATCTTGAACATAGGAAGGTGAGTTTTTACAAATTATCAATTTTGTAATATTGATATCAAGAGATTGAGAAGAGTCAACTATGATACTTTTTCAAATTATTTTTAATGATATTTTTGAAGGGTTAAGGCCAAGACCTTAAAAGTGAACTTAAGCTCTCAAATTATTTTTAATGAGATTTTTGAAGGGTTAAGGACAAGACCTTAAAAGTGAACTTAAGCTCTCAAATTATTTTTAATGATATTTTTGAAGGGTCAAGGTCAAGACCTTAAAAGTGAACTCAAGCTCTTGATAGGAAATAAGAGAAACATATTTCTTATTATTTTTAATAAGATTTTTGAAGGGTCAAGGCCAAAACCTTAAAAGTGAATTTAAGCTCTTGATAGGAAAGAAGAGAAACATATTTCATATTGACAATTGATATAGTTGTCTATTCTAATCCTTTACATCTCAATTTTGAATTTACCTGAACTAAAATGAAACAATATGTACAAATGTGCACTGAGAAGCCGACAATTCTTTTGTTGATCAACGATCAACGGGCTACCTAGAGAGAATTAGACTTCACATTAGGATGGTATGGAATGCATGCAATGTCAAACAGTTGGTAGTTTGATGATAATTCTCATGATGCGAATGTCAATTTGAATTTTGGATAGTTGTAGTTCCCTATGCTAATCCATTCGTCCTCCTCCTTTTACTCTTCTACCCACTACCATTAATAATTTCATATAGGATGCCGGTTATTCAAATTCAAATGGAAATGTATCCAAATCTTTCCATTCTACTAATATATATATGGATGCAGACACAACAATGTTAATGACCTATAAAATTTGTTTGAATAAATACAAGTATGAAGGATAAAGTGTCTAAACCTGGCAAGAATTTAGCCATTTTCATTCTCCACGTTTCTTGCTTGCATCACCAATCCAACTACACTTGATTTTAATATAATTTTTGTTTCTCCTCATTTTCTACTTAATCTAACTTTTGTTTCTCCTCATTTTCTTCTGCTTGCATCAAGAATGAATATTTGTCTATTCAAGAACATAAGAAATTGTCATAGTTACTGGATCCTACTTAAGGCACTCCACACCTGCATTTGATTCTTCATAGAATCTCTGGATCTCAGATATGTATCTGATTCTTAGGATTTTAGTGTATTTTGGATTGGATCCATTTCTGGTATAAGTGGATTCAGATCCCAGTAGCTGCATGTTTTCAATAATTTTTACCATCATTTCCTTGATCAGATTTACATAATAATTATTTTCTAACTTGTTCAAAATTTGAGCAATTTGTTCCCAAATGCCTCAGTTGAGCACTTTAGAATGAGCATTAGATTAGTTGTTTAATTTAGAGTGAACATTAGATTAGTTCAAAGCAATGTCAATGCTTCAAAGGGCGTGCTTGCAATTTTCGTTCAAATTGATGCCAATGCACTTAATTATATGTTAGATCATTCATTGAAACAATTGTATTATTCATATTTCAAGGTGAATATTTATATTTATATTTCAAGGGTGAATATTTTTAAATTTCAATAACGTCTACTGCCACCTGTAAGTGGTGCACATTTTAACAAAATCCACTAACTTGAGGTTCTTTGGAGAATGAAAATTTCTTCATTTTCATTTCCCATGGTGCACATTTTAACAAAATCCACTAACTTGAGGTTCTCTCGAGAATGACAACTTCTCCCCCGAAATTATCTTCACTATCTTGGAAAATGAAAATCCATAGTTAGATAATCTGGGGGCAAGGGCTGGTCTCCCCTCTATTTTCAAAAATAGTGCAAAGATATCCAAAATCTTAACAAGTGTCAGCTTCAACCTCACTAGATTCACAATATACACATATTCCAAGACTGAGGTGGTGCAATTATCCACTTAGCTCGACAATGATATGGATCTGTTATTGAATGATTAATTTTGTATATATATACACACCATGATCGTGGATGCTAAACACAATCATACAAAGATCTATTGAACTAAACGCAACAAATCAGGCAAGCAGTGTTGTTCTGTATTTATCTTCTCCGTAAAAATTATCTCTTAGTTTTCTTTTTGTTTCTCCGATTGGTTTAAGCTTGTTTCTGCCAAAAATGCTGACAGTATTGAAGAGATTCGTGGCGCAAGGCCATGAGGAGTTGACGAACCCCCGTGTTGAGGGGGATGTTTTGTCTTCTTAATTCGTTTCTTTAATCTCTTCTTTTGTAGATCTCTTCTCATAGTCAATGATTCTTGAATGGCACAGATCGTTCGGAGTTGTAGATGACATGCATCTTGGATAA
>ML796262.1:412613-447598 GCA_009831015.1 Picea engelmannii | reverse complement strand
TATATCAACATATGTTGGAGAGGGGACTACTTCCAAGGTTCCATCCGCTTGCCCAGGTGCCCCTGTGTCTTTCCCATTTGGAGGGGGGCTTGAATGTGTCTTGCTGTCCATAATTTCTGGTTCTTCTGTGTCATTGTTGACCTTTTCTGTTTGAAGTTCTGCATGCGGCGGGGGATTAGAGCTCCCGTCGATTTTCTCTGGCTCTATTTTCCCGTAGTTGCCGTTCTTGGTTGCTCCTTTGGATCTGAATTTTGCTGTCCCTATTTTCTGTACTGCAGTCCACTGATTTGCTTTCTCATTTTCACTTTCGTCTGCATTATTTTTCTTGTAGTGCCTTGCGAAATGTCCGTAGCCGTGGCAGTGCCGACATTTGAAGGGCAGCTGCTCATAGTCTAGCTCCTGAATGTGCATCCAGTCTGCGGTCGTGAGCTTAATTGCCTCTGGTAATCCCACTTCCAAGTCAACCTCCACGCAGATCCGTGTGCATGAGTACTGATCTTTTCTCACTGCTTGATCTATATACCTTCCGAGCGTGTTTCCGATTGCATGAAAAGATTTTTGGTTCCAACAGTGTAAGGGGAGATGAGGTAAACGAACCCACACTGGGACGGTCGAGGGCACATCCTGGGCTGGGTCGAAGTCCGGGGTCCATTTGTTCAGGTATAACCCATATGGCCCCATGAAGTACGACCCATTTCTGAAGATGAGGTTTTTGTCTTCAGGGTTGTCGAAGACGAATACAAAATATCCTTTCCCTACGAAGTGGCTCTTTATTCCTTCTGTTATAAGCAGGTTCTAGTTCCTCTGCACCCATGCGTCTACGGATTTGGGAGAGGGCCAGAGTCCGGTGAATTGCCCGATAAGTCCCCTGTCTGCTAAGTTGACTGTCGTTTTGCAAGTTTCTTCCAAAGGCAATTTGACACTGGGGATGCTGTCCAGTTTCTTCACGAATTTCTGCTGCACTGCTGACGGCGGTCTCTTGGAGGCTACATCGACCAACTTCCTGAATGCTTCCAGTTTTAGCAATGGGGGAGGGTTAGGGATGGCGCCCCCACCAGCGTCCATGGATGGGGAGGCCCTAAACATTGCAGAGAGCCCGAGCTGGGTCGCGTCCTCACGCCCCTGCGTACTAGGTCGTGATTTTCGTGGAGCTCCCCATAAGGCGTATTTTAAGTGTATGTGCCAAGCTTTTTGTAAATCCCTGGAAACTCCGACTTCGGGGAAAACCAACAAATGAGGGTTTTATTCAGCTTCAACGAATGCCCAAAAGGATGATTTTGCAGATACAGCTTGTGGCCAAACCTGGCACACACTCCACAAAGAGACTCAATCTGAGTTTGAACCCTCAGATCTCTGAGTTTCGGCCTCTAATCTGTTGCTACAATGCCCCCCGCCCACGAAGTAGTTGATTTTATTGCCAGGTGTTTGGAATGTCAAAAAATCAAGGTTGAGCATAGACACCCAACTGGTTTGCTACAACCATTACCCATTCCTGAGTGGAAATGGGAAGTTGTTACAATGGATTTTATCACGAAGCTGTCTAGAACTATCAAGCAACATGTGTAATACCCCTAGGCCAAACCCCAACTGTAAATGTAAATACAAATGTACTTAGGCTGGTGAGTCGAGATGCAGAAAGGACATAATATATGTGATGCAAACGTAAATGTATTTACATGCAAATATTAATGAAAAACACATCACTGTGTGCAAACCAACCATGTAAAAGAGTATGGGGGACTAAACTCCACTAGTTAGGGAAGGGGGGCTAAAAATTTAAGGATAAGGGGTTAAGCTAGAGAGCTTAAGCCAAAAAGGAATACTATATTAATATTCCTTAAAATATAAGGTATGGATAATTATTTTATCCTAAGTTCTAAGGATGAGGACAAGTGGGCCAAAGTAGATCTCAACCTGGAAAGTGTCAAATTAGGGACATGCATACAAAGAGTTTGGACTTAGTGCATTTTCCATTTATTCCATCATTCCTCCATTCTCGGACTCACAGATTTCAACTACCCACCGTACCTCTCTGTCACGAGCAGTGTACATGTAACTTAACTGAACGAGTACGATAAATGTACTTGTACCTGTACATGGTTAACTTATGAGTTGTACTGAAGATGCAGGTTGTCAGGCCCATGAGAAATTCTCTCTGGGTGAGAGAATTGCTAGGAATTGTTTTCCCGAAGGTGCCAAAAATGCAGCTATAGAGCTCCGGGACTTCATGTCCGACCTGTTACTGAAGCCACAGAAAGGAAATGGGGCAGCCAAAAGATTGTTGAGCAGAGAAGGGGCACATTTCCTAGGGTGGGACATGCATGTCGGGAATGAGGGATTGTAGGTTGTCAGTTCGAGTTGTCACATGTGAGGGAGTTTTTCCTGTTTCCTGAGACACATCAACCTAGTTAAGAATTCCTTTACCTAGGTGGAGTTTAGTCCCAACTCGGGGGTGACCCACTGCTGAGACTTTTGAGCATTATGGTCTAAGGCTGGGAGGAACATGGAAGGTCTGCACGCAGTTGGTGGTATTTTTATCAAAGATAAGTGTCAATTGTGTGTTAAATTACATGATGCATTATTATTTATGCATTTATTTTTATGGATTTTTCTTGTGTATGTTGTATGTGTATTTTTGTTACTATTATGAATAAATCTGTGTATTTGCAGAGTATTTGTATGTTTAAATATTGTATGCAGTTCGAAAATTATTTCATGTGGCATAGCCCAATAGTTGGTTGCTTGGGATGCTATAACATGATTCTATCATGGTAGTAGTAGAAAATCTTACTAAAGTTGCCCACTTTATTCTAGTAAAACTCACACACAAGGAAGCTAACATTGTCGACATTATACAAGGGAAATTGCTAGATTGCATGGTGTACCTAAGGCAATTGTGTCGAACGCAGATCCCAAGTTCACATCAAATTTTTGGAAGGGATTATTTAAAGGATTTGGGACAAATCTGAATTATAATACAACCTACCATCTAGAGTCAGATGGGAAAATAGAAAGGGTAAATCAAGTGATAGAAGATATGCTAAGAATGTATGTGATGGACAAACCGACGCAGTGGGAAAAATATTTACATTTGGTTGAGTTTTCTTATAACAATGGGTATCAAGCATCTCTAAAGATGAGCCCATTTGAGGAAATTTATGGCAAAAAGTGCAACACATCAGTGAGTTGGGACAAACCACCAGAAAAAGCAGTGTTTGGGCCAGATTTTCTAAGAGAAATAAAAGAGAAAATGATGAAAATAAAACATAACTTAAAGGCTGCTCAAGATAGGAAGAAAAGTTATGCAGATAAATGCAGAACTCATAGAGAATTTAAAGTGGGTGACCACATGTTTTTGAAAGTGAAAGCTAGGAAGAGTTCACTTAAGTTGGGAAATTGTTCAAAGATGGCAACACGTTATTGTGGGTCGTTTGAAATCCTAGAGAGATTTGGTCCTGTCGCATACATGCTTGCACTGCCTGCATCCATATGCATTTATAATGTGTTTCATGTATCTTTACTTAAAAAGTATGTTCTTGATGCTAATCATGTAATT
Organism: Picea engelmannii; assembly: GCA_009831015.1. NCBI lineage: Eukaryota > Viridiplantae > Streptophyta > Pinopsida > Pinales > Pinaceae > Picea > Picea engelmannii. The sequence continues at coordinate 444,042 of ML796262.1, read as the reverse complement.
GATTGGAATGTGATTCAGATGGAGCAAGAAGGTGACTTCCGAGTTCATTCGGTGTGCATATTGGACCGAAAAGTCAAGCTGCTCCAGAATCGAGCAAAAGGACAGGTAAAGGTGCGATGGACCTATTACGGTCCTACATATGCAACTTGGGAGCACGAGGATGCTATGCATGCAAAGTACCCATATATTTTTGAAGACTTTTGAAGTTTGATTGTACATAATGCACTGAGGGCGGTGCATAAATAAGGGGGAGGGTAATGTAATACACTATCCCGAACCCCAATTGTAAATGTAAATGTACATATAGACTGGTGAGTTGTCAACACTAAGTTTTGGGTTATGTTTTTGTGCGCATGCACAAAAAGTGGAGTGTGTGCCCATTTCATAGTTTGCTTGCATTTGAGGAAGTGCATGAGGATTGTTTTGAAGTGTGCATCAGACCAGGTTTTGTAGCCAGGATATTTTGGGGCCAGAGAGCCTTTGTATATCAATATTTTGAGGTCAAAGTGTCTATGTGGTTTAGTGCAACAAAGTGTTTAGTTTTGTGCGCACACCAAGGGAGGGTGCGCGTCAATTTCATAGTTTTACTCACACTCGAATAAGTGCATCGTGAATCTAAAAGGCCAATGAGATTATCTTTGTAAAAATGTAATGACACTTAGATAATTAATGAAAACATATCATTGTGTGCAGACTAATCAGACAAAAAGAGGCGGGGGGCTTAAACTCCACCAGAAAAGGAAAAATGTGCTAAGGGTTAGGAAGAGGGAATATTTTAATAATAATTCCAAAAGTATAATTTATGGGATATATATTTATCCTAAGTTCCTAAGGGATGGGAACAAGTCACCAAGTGGAGCGAAGCTAGTTCTTAAGGTGACAAGTGTCTAGTTTTAGTCATGCAAATATGTTGTTGGGCCTTAATGTATTTCAGGGGGATTCACTCATTTATTTAGGATGCAGACCAACTTTCCTCTGCTAAGCATATGTATCTTGCTAGAATCACATAACCATGTACTTGGGAAGGTGTTGTGACATGAACTACAACCCTCGATTTTTATTTTTTTATTCGGTTACTTCCCTTAAAAATGGAGCCCCTTATTTTTGAGCCTAAGAGAAAGCCTCATAAGTCCCTTCTTCATCTAAAATATTCTTTTGGTAATTCATGTTTCACTTGGAAAATGAGCAAGCACTTAGCATTGCAATTCAATTATAAATCGACAAAGTTACTTTCAACTCCTCCAAATAGTTCAAAGGAGTTACTTCAAACTCCTTCGAACATTTCATAAGAGTTACTTCAAACTCCTTCAAAAAGTTTGGAGGAGTTACTTCAAACTCCTCTGAACAAGTTCAAAGGAGTTCCTTTCGTTCATTCCGATGTACAATGATATCATGAGAGTTTGGGGAAACTCCTCCGATATGATCGTATGATTTACTTCTAACTCTTTCGAACTGATCAAACAACTTGCTCTTAACTCCTCTGACCTAAACTACCCCAAATACTGCATTAAATGTCATTAAGTAACTTTTTTTCTATAAAATGAAATAGGGTCGTGACTATTGTTATTCAACCATTTGCAATTGAACGAGAAAACCGAGAATTAAAGCATCGAGTTGAACACCGTTCGAAACCTTCCCCTATCCATTTCCAACACATGGCTACACAAACTGAGTAAAGTTACCTCTATCTTTCCATTTTATTTAAGCTAGGGTTAGGTCTTTGTTTTATTTTTTCTTACTCCCTTTGCCCTATCTCAATAACCTTTTTATTTTGCCCCTTTTTCTTAGTCACTTCGCCCCTGGCCACACCTTTCCCTTTCCTTTTTCTGCCATCCTTATATTTTCTCTGAATATATTCCTAGCTACAAAATTCACAAACAGTCGGCTCCCCCCCCCTCTATCGTGATAAATTTCTTCCTATCCCCGCACTTAACCATTGCAAGCCACAAAACCCGTTCGAGGCACAAACACCTTGACCTAAGAGATCCCTAAGGTTCCCTCTTACTTTCCAAAATAACTGTGGTGCTCACGATCACTCTCTTTGTTTGCAAAAAACACTAATACAAATACTTTTATAGTAACTCTTCTGCATGTTTTCAAAACAAATGGAAACAACTCCTCCGATCATATCGAAGGAGTTACTTTCAACTCCTTTGATACCATTAGAGGAGTTCCTGGTAAATGTTCTAAACTCCTCGATATGATGACTAACCCTTTTGAATATATATCAGAGAAGTTACTAACAACTTCTCCGGTGTGCTCGAAGGAGTTGTCACTAACTGCTCTGATATGCTCGGAGTTGTTACTAACTCCTCTGATATGTTCGAAGGAGTTATTAATAAATATTCCGATCTACCTTAAGGAATTTGTTTTCTTATGCTTCGATATCATCTTTCAGGATGATTCCCAGAACATTCCACCCCAAAATCTCAATGAGAATTGTCTACTTTTAACCTGGCATTTGTGAGAAGTAGCTTGCTATGTCTTGACAATCTCAATATTCTTATAATTGTCTGATCATTTAACTGTATTTGCAATAAAAATGCTCTAAATTCATCCTATATGAAGGTTCAAACATGTCACCATGAAAGAAGACGACGATGAAAGCAACAAGGGTTGAGCCATCTAGCAACTCCTAGTAGACAATAGAGACAAAAAGTGTCAGAATCGTATATTATGATATGTTGAGACTTCTAGACAAAGATGGAGAGACCTTAAAATGGGGAGAAGTATATTATATGTTTAAGAAATCAAAATTCTTTGAGAAGGTAGAGGAACCAGTTGAGCTCCAGGTGTTTAGGAACATAAAAAAATCGAGAATTTTTAGGGTGGAAACACATCCAACAATTTTCCCTTGTGCGAATGCCATTTCTTGGATTTTGAAGAATGCATACATAGATAGTCGATATATATTTAATGCAAGAAAAGAACCTATAGCTTCATTCAGGCCCGATGATTTAGCTAAGTGTTACCATATTGAAGCTGGGAACAAAAGGCTAGATGGTCAACTCCTCAACGAGTTGGAGCTTACACAGAAAGATTTATTCCCCACATGGTATAAAGCAGACATGCAGTGTAAATATTGACCCAAGAGTCGATACCCCACAACCAATTTAAGGAGACCCTACTAGTATATGGTATCCATGCTATGCAGGTTGTACGAGGAATCATATGCAACCCATTTCCCCTTATCATACATGCCCCTAATTTATTTCTATGCAGATGTGGGGGTCTTATTCAACTAGGCAGACATATTGTCTGAAAATTCCAAGGCTACCATCTCTGCAGTTACACAAGCACAACCAAGAAGCTTTCCTAGTTTTAATGTGTCTTCCTATCTTCTAGACATAATGTGTATCACTCACAAGTACCCAAACATGGGATGGATTTGGTTTCCCGCCAATGCTGCTATCCACATCTACGACAAGGTGTTTTGGGAGCACAAATATCGAACAAACTATCAAAGAATCTGCGAACACTTCCTTGCCCCATTGTGTGAATTTATTTTTTGCACCTCCCCACCTTGTATGACAGACAAGGCCATAATAGTCATAAGAAGGATTGGGGACTGGTATTTAATGGAACATTGTACATATATAAGGATATATGGTGCAATGAAACCACCCCATATACTTCCTCGGTTCATCCCTAACAAACTTGTACTCCAGGAAGTGGCATATCAAACTACCATACATGGGGTCAGAGGAATGTTATATAGATAAAAGAAAGCAATTTGGCCTCCACTACCTCTTTAAATTGCAACTATTTCTTTGAAAACACCAAACAATCCCAGAAAAAAGTAGACATCTTACTTTCCTACCACTTTGGAGAGGAAAGATTTAGGAGGCATAACCCTAAGAACATCGTCAAAGAACACTTAAATAGTATGAGGCTCCTATATGAGTACACCACTAAGTTTTTGGGAAGAATATGAAGTACATAAAAATGCCAGGACTTACGACGAGGTCATTTTCAACAAGCGGGGCTAGCCAAAAGGAAGAATTGCGGATGAAGAAGCTGCAAGAGAGGCATCCATAAAATATGTAGAGAAAGATGAAGTTGAGAGATATCCCCCCATATCTGTCTCAACTCATTCATGTTCCATAGAAGAGGATGAAGAGGCACCGACAAAATGAAGAGAAAGAGGCGAGGATCAGAGAGATAGAAGAGAGGCTCCAACAAGTAAATATTGATGAAAGGAGTCTTCTCAATTTTAAGACCAATGCAAAAAAAGTGAGGAATGATTTGGAAGGTGCCATCATTGATATGTATGCCAATTTTCATATCTTCCAAAATGTGGTTGCAACAATTATTGAACAAAAAAACCAGATACAAATGCAGTTGACACAATACAACACTATCCATGAAGGTATAGTAGACATTGATACCTGGATAACAGAGAATCCTGATGCACCTCTGAAGCTGTATAGACCCTCAAAATCAACAAGAATGACAAACCTATATGCATTAGATCATTGCTAGCAGGTAGGGAAAAGGAAAGACAACGAAGTAACCAAGGAAATGGGGATATGTTCAAGAACTCACAAAGTTGCCCAGGAGCTGATAAGGAATGGTCATCTCCCAAGATTAGATGAACTTGGGAAGAATATGGTCACAGAAGAGTTGGTGAATGCAGTCCAAGACAACACAAGTCAAAGGATACAAATAGTTGAAGCAACAACCTTTGTCTCTACTCATCTTATTGAACATCATCTACTACAACCGATGAATCTTCACACTATGATACATGCTTACATGACAAGACTAGAGAAATATATGAGAGCCCTTGATGATAGCATCGCCATGATCGAAGCAACAATGGAACAACTATCTTATGGGAGAATTGAGTCACTATATAACCAATTGGAGGTTTGGACAACTTATCTCTGAAGCAAAAGTTCATAGGAAAAGGACAAACCACTGTTTTTCTTTCATCCTTTTCCTAACTACTTCAAATTTAGTCCTCTCTGCCACTTGTTATGAGTAAAAAGAAAGTGAATAGTTTTGTAACTGCCTCTTCAAGAAGAAGGTGAAAAGACAACTAAGAGCTACTATTTTTTTGTATAAAATAGAATAGAGGCTCCTTTGAGAAGGAATTTTTTGTGTCTTTTCAAGCATTGTAGAGATCCAAGAACATTTTTGAGAACTTATACGGTGTTAATGAATATTGAGAATCCCTCGGGGCCAACATGTTATAGAAGGAATTCTGTGTAGAAACTGATCGAAGCTTTGAACTACTTCAAGTGAAGATATTTGTTGTTTCTATGGATTGTAAGCATGTTGTTTGTTGTAGACTAATTCTTATACAATCTTTGTTATTCTGCAGTTATTTCCATTTCTTTGAATATTTCAATGTCTTGAGATTTGTGGGTTATTACAGTATATGTTGTTGTGATCTAGACTAATCTTTTTTTTTGTAAATAAAGAGAAACTATATATTACCTTCAATATCAGTCATTACATTGCATATATTTTGCCACTTGTTTTGCCACAATTGGGAAACCAGAACAAGTGGCCTACTAAAAGGTTTTAGTTGTCTTACATGTAGCATTATAAACAAAAAAACTACCATACACCGAAAGCCATAAATGAATACCATACATCCAAAGGGAGATTAACTGCCATTATTCAGAAAAAAGTAACAAAACTAGAAAACAAAAAACAAAAAACTGGAGGAGCTAGGCAATGTGCGAATCCGAACATCCATGAATGATGTAGGTTGGGAAAATTGTTTGACCATAGGTCGGGCAACTCTTCTTTTCTGGAGCATCTACCAAGGGATCAAACAAGAGGTCCATTCGCTGGCCAAGAATGCACTGATTTTGCAACTGGTCATCGAGCGTACGTCTCATGTCAAAGATAACCTGAAGATGTTCTTCTGAGAATCGGTGTGGGGTGAGCAGAGGTTGCTCAAGATCCATTTCTGCATCTGCGGTCTTTGGAGGAGCTTATTCCAATGATATGTTGTTGGAATTATTTGTTCATCCTTCCAACTAGGGGAATTTATTCCTCCACTATGCAACTGCCTATGCCACCACCTTGAACCTGTGAGTTGACTTTGGGAGGGACGATTTGAAGATGGAAATCAATTGGAGGAGTTTCCTCCTCAAGTGGAGGAGTTTCCTCCTCAAGTGGAGTAGTTTCCTCCTCAATTGGGCAACTACTAGATTCCAACATGGGATTAGAGGGGGGTGGCAGGGATTGCTGAGACGGTTCCAACCAATTCTAGCTAGAGCTGGGAGAGTTGATGGTCATTAGAGAAAGCTGTGAGGGGGCAAGCCTATTGCGCCTAGATAGGGAGTCGTAATACAATGATCCCCTTTTGGACTTTCCCCTCTCCCTTGGCATGGAAAAGGAATTCTGGATAAGACTGTAATGGGTGACTGATGAAGGAGTAGAGGCAGTCAGCCAGAGGTGAAAGAGCATGAAAGAACCAGAGAGCATGAGAGTTTGCAGAAAATTGAGAATGGGAGAGCGCGCTGGGGCTCTTACCTTCATATTGTCCCATGAATTGATAGAGAGAGTTTCCATGAAAGAGAAGGTGAGAGATTCCCTAAGGTTGGTACCTACTCATGTACTCCCAGCTTGGCTCCTGCGGGGGGGGCATTAAACCTTCTGGAGTTTCCCAACGCACTACCATTACTCTAGGCTGAGAGTGGGTCATTCAAACAAAGTAGGAGGGGGGTTGGCAACGAGGGTTGATAACACCCTTTGCTTTCAGATGCCACCTGTCTCCTGCTAGAGGCCATATGTCACCGCATCTAGGAGAGGATAATCTTGGAGAGCCAACTCCTTGCAATGAAGCAACAACTGGGAGTTCTGGAACTGGTTTGTGTCGATGAAGATGGCGTTCTAAGTGAAATTTACTCCTTCATTAGCTATCTTGTCCAAAACCTTGTTGGATTCACATCTAATGTGCGAGGTTATTAGAGTGAGTGAGGGATTGAGAAGAGATTGCAGGCTATTTAGGGGGCCCAGGAGGTGCCAACTTGGAGTGATTTTTTCTGGATCCTTTCTAGTTATGATTTTGGTAGCAAGATTAATGATTACCTTGGAGCCCCCTTCTATTATGAGGTGAGTAAGATTGTGGTCAACCACCATTTGGATCCCTTTGATTAGACCCCAGAATTTTGTTGAGTTGTTTGTATCATATCCTAAATAGTCTTCCATGAGAAACTGAATTTGGCTGGCACTGTCTCAATTCTCCATAGCCTGCCCGACCCAAATTTCCCTTGGAAGCACCATCGAAGTTGACTTTGTGAAAACCCAAAGGAGAAGGAAGCCAAGGTATTAGACTAGTCAAGGAGGATTTTGAGGGAGACCGTGTGGGAGTGAGAGTAGAGGGTATGGGAAAATTCCAAGAGTTCAAAACATAAGATTCAAAGTGATCTATGGGAAGATTTTCTTGGGATCAAGAATGGGTTTGGATGGTTTCCTGAATATGCTTGTGGATAGTGGTCCAAAGGAGAGAGGGAGGGGAAGCTTGAGAGTGGAAGATCTGTCTATTCCTCTCTTTCCACAGTTGCCAAACAATGAATCCTGGAAGGAGTTTCCAAATTCTATTCAAGATGGGGCTTTTGTAGGGTCCAGTTCCCCAGTTTTTTATTGTGTTAATGATGTTATTCCTTTCTCTTCTAGTTCTTCTCATGCATTGGGTATCCTGGTTCCAGATTAACTCACTGAGTGGGCATTGGTTGAGGAGGTGCTCCATGGTCTCTTCCTGCTGTTGGAAAAGATGACAAATTGAGGGGCCTATGAAGCCTCGCTGCCTGAGATTATCCCAAGTCAATATTTTGTTTTGAACCATAAGCCAAAGAAAAGTGGAGATTTTTGGCCAAAATTTGGAATTCCATATTATTTCCCATAGGTGCTCTTTTTGGAGGTTGTGGAAGTTTTCCTGCAAATTGTAGCCTTCTTTGAGTGTGAAATTTCTATTAGGAGTGTACCCCCAATGGAGAATATCTGGAACTTCACTTATGCGAATCCTCCTTTGGTTTGTCATTTATTTCCAATGCTGTAAGTCACAGTCTGCTGCAATATGGAGATCCTGTGATGTCGTTTTCCAACTGCGCCAGGGAGGATTAAGGGAGGCATCCAGCCATAGGTCAGCCAGTTTGAGGGAGTTCAGATCATGGATTTGATCATGATAATATCTTAGATTGTCCTCAGATTGTAGGGGTGGCAATTGCTACCAAGAATTTGTCCAGAATAGAGTGTTTTGACCGTTTCAGATTTCCCAAAAAGTATGTGCTTGTTTGAGTGGGCAATTTTTCCATGCTACATTCCAAATGTTAGAACCTTGAATCCTATCTTGCATCCATATAAGGTGAGCTTGAGGGATGTTCGGGGCATATTTGTGTTTCCAAAGTTTGGCCCATAGTTCTGATAGAGTTTTGAGTCAAGGCCACTAGATCTTTGCCCCCATTGTATTGTTTAGTTTGCCTAGGTCCCAGAGGCCCAAACCTCCCAAGGATTTAGGTTTACAGGCTTTAAGAAGGGCCCATTTTTTGTTGGGGTCATGACCATGCCAAAGGAAGTTCCTCTGTAGGCTCGTTATGATTTTTATAACAAATTGTGGGGAAACAAGGACTGAGAAGAGGTAGGCAAGGATGGCTTGAAGCACACATTTCAGAAGGATGAGTCTAGCAGGGAGGTTAAGGGATATGAAAGTCCAATTACTTAGGTGGTTAGAAATTGAGAGGATGAGGGAGTCTCAGGAATATTTTGGGCATCGAAATTCGAAAGTGGGAGCCCTAGGTACTGGGATGGAAGGGAGAAAATTGGTATATTCAGTAGATGAGAAATATGTTGTTGGATAGATGCATGAGTGTTGAAGAAGAAAAGCTGAGATTTTTCCAAGTTAAAGGAGGTCCCAGAGGCTTCACTGAAATAATTGAGAATGGATTTGAGTTTGTTGGATTCTTGAGCGGTAGGGGTGTTCAAGAGCATTTTGTCATCTACAAATTGGCTGTGAGAGGCCACAGGTTGAAGCCCGTGTAGATGGAGGCCTTGCAGAGATCCATCCAGGATGGAAGCTTTGATGTAATGGCCTAGGCCTTTTTCCATGATGAAAAATAGAAATGGAGAAAGCGGGTCTCATTGTCTTATGCCTCTGGTAGGGGAGAAGGGTTGTGAGGGGAATCTGTTGAGAAGAATGGAGAAAAATACTGAGGAGATGAGATTAATTATCCAAGAGATCCATTCCTTGTTGAAGCCGAAGGCTATCAGAAGGGCTTTCATATAATGCCAACTTAATCAGTCAAAGGATTTTGAGAGATACAATTTAAGGAGCATACCTAGGGTGCAAGTCCTCTTGAGCGAGTGGATGACTTTGTGGACAAGGATGACACTGTCCATGATTTGCCTTCCTTCCACATAGCCTGATTGTTCTTTGTAGATGATGAAAGGGAGAACAATATTGAGATGCAGAGAAATGACTTTGGAGATGATTTTGTAGATTACATTGCATAACTCTATTGGTCGAAATTTCTTCGGATTAGTAACCCGCTCTTCCTTTGGAATTAGGTTGAGAAAGGTAGCATTTAAATCTAGGAGGACTTTGCCCGAGGTGTGGGATTCCTCAACTAGCTTCCACACCTCTTCACGTAGCATGGTCCAATAGTAGTGGAAGAAGTTCGTGGTGAAGCCATCCAAACCTAGAGCTTTTCCCTTGGGAAAATCCTGGACTGCCTAATCCACTTCTGCTTGCGTTATGGGCCGCATTAGAGCCTCATTTTGTTCTGGGGTGATTAGGGCTGGGACATTTTGAATGACCCCATTGATCGCTAGAGTTCGATCAATGGGAGGCTCTGAAAGTAGTTCCTTGTAGAAATCGACCAACTCATTTGCTATTTCCTTATGGGTTAGAATGGTGTTACCTTGTCCATATTCAAGCTTTGTAATGCGATTGATGAAGAGTCTATGGATCATGGAGTGGTGGAAGAATTTTGAATTCTTTTCTCCTTCCTTGAGCCATTGCACACGATATTTCTGTCTCCAGAGAGTTTCCTCCTACTTATATCTCTCTTCAAGCTACCTCTTGAGGGAGTCTTCCTCTTGTTGCGAGGTGTCTATGTGACCTATTAGAATGATCTACTTCTGAATGTCTTCTAGTCTCTGTTCAAGTGCTTTTTTCTCTTGAAAGATATTGCTGAAAACATCCTTATTCCATTGACGAAGATGGTGTTTGAATTTTTTTAACCTTTGCTGGAACCTATACATTTTGGTACCTTGCTGAATCTCCACCTTGGTCCACCAATTACGGGATAACTGTTACACGCCAAAATTCCTCACTTCCATAATGCCACATTATCATTCTCTCAAGTGTCACACTTTTTGTCACAAGTGTCATAAATGTCACATTTCTGTTCTACATATGTCGCATTGTGAATGACACCATGGAAACACTTGATACATCCTCTAGAACATGTTGGAAGGGGAAACCACATCATTTGGAAAGCTAAGCAAAATGTTTTTCCTTGAGAAATGGTCATATTAATGAACTTTTGGAAGATCATCGCTCCCCTGCACATATGCAGGGAGCACTAGTGCCCCCTATTCATCTAGCAGGGAGAATTGTAGTGCTCTCTTGCCAATTTTGAGGGAGTGTCGATTGGTTTAGAGAATCATGGGAAGAAATCCCCCTTATCTATAAAGACATCTAGATATGATCCAAGTTGGTTTGGCTTGAATCCAAGCTTTAGGCTGCATCTAAGGGAGATGCCACAACTGATGGAGTCATATCCTCAACTTATTCCAAATATGACTAAGGTGGTTAAGCCTGTTAAAGCCTATAAAATTAGGCATTCTCCTGGTGAAAAGGAGGAGAATAATCAACAATTGTTTTTCTTCATTATGATCATGGACATTTTGAGCAAGGGGTTGGACAAGGAGGACTTGGAGAGTTTGCTACAACTGCATCTACAGATTGTAAGTTCCTTGTAATGTTTTCATTAATATATGCTTGGCCTATTTCCTTCAAGTTTGTGTATGGTTGCATATACGTGTATTTCATTGATAAATTTAGTTTAAACTAATATTGGTAGAGTAGGGAGTCTGCGTTGTCTTTGTTGTCTATTGGATTGTAGATATCATTAAGGAGCTTGGAGACCAAGTTTAGCCTGAATTAAGCGAGGAAAAGCTTCAAAAAAAGGTACATCATACTTTCTTCCTCTTTTCCCTTTGACTAGTTTAACTACATTTAAAGGAATGTTAGTGTCCAATGTTAGAATATTTTTGTCTTGGTAATAGGGGTCTAGAATCCAAGAAGATATTCACCTATCCATAGGGGAATTTTCCTACAACAATAGCTCCTGGAAATCTGGACGAGCTAACCAAAATTTCTCAAACCCAAAGGGTTTGAACCTAGGAGTGTCTATTGTGTCTATCCAGAGTTGCACTGGCCAGTGATCAGACATTGGCCTCTACCATTGGTCCTTCCAACATTAGGGTTTCTGAGATTAAGAAATGATCTAACCTGTAGGCTATTTGTTGAGGACTAGAGTGTTTATTGAACCAAGTAAAGGATCTGTTGCCTATTTCAATATCGACTAGTTTGACATGGTCTATGAGTTCCTTGAGTTTAATGTTGTCCTGTTCCAGGCATTTCTTTCCTCCTTTTTTTTCTTCGAGTGTGAGGATGATGTTAATATATCCTCCAACTATCCATTGTTTGTGGCCAACCAGAGTTCCAAGATAAGATAATTTTTTGAGAAAGAGATCTTTCTCTTGGCTTCTTTGAGGGCCATAGGTGTTAGTAATCATTCCATATTTGTTAGATCCAATAGCACAATAGTAAGCAGTCGGGGTGCTAGTTGTAAAGAGATCTTGATCAACTATGACTGTGGTATGGTTCCAGAGGATGGCTAGACCCCCTGGCAGCTCCTTTTGAATCCATATGAAAAAAGTTGCATTGTCGACACCATATTTTAAATAGATCTTCGGCTGTATGTCCTGCACACTTTGTTTCTTGTAGCAAGAGAATGTCTGGATCTTCAGTTTTTATGCAGTTTCGAAGAATCGGTGTTTGGATCTCCTGTTCAAGCCTCTAATATTCCAGGTGATGATTTTCGTCATAAACAATTGTGTGGGTGGGAGAAGGAGATTTCTAAGAGGCACTGGATCTGCCCCAAGTTGATCATGTAATTTCCTGCTTCCTTTATTAGTTGGTGCATTGATTTTTGCCCATGTCTTCTTCTTTCTTTGGGGATCTTCCTAGGATCCGGGATTGGATCTGAGCTGATGCCCAACCTAGAGGTGGCTCCTATTGTGGAATCTAGGAAGACCTTGTGGAATTTTCTGAGTTGATCTTCCGGTATAGTTTTTAGATCCTTCTTATTGAGTGCTTATTCTAGCTTGTCTAGATCAATGCCAGCCAGATCCTGCTCATCTATTAGCATGGAAATGTCTTATTCAGCCTCTGAGTACTTTGTCGGATTTGAAAGGACCTCGGATTCAGGAATGGTGATTTTCTCAGGGCTTGGCTTCTGATTTTGTTTATCTTTTCCTTTGTTGCTTCCCATATCTCTAGATAGAAGAGCGTTCTCTACCTATTCGACTTCTGGAATATGGTTGAGGGAATCGAAGGAGTTGGTATTGGATTTCCTTCACCCACCGCTGTGATTAGGTTTTTTCTGTATTTTCTTCTGATGATTTTGAGCATGTGTAAACCCATCTTTCTTTTTCTCCTCCGTGTCTGGATTTGTTGGAGCATTGAATGGGAAATCCTTGAAGAGGTTCCCATGTTCATAAAATTTCTTGCAACAAAATGATATGTGTTCATTGTCAATGGTTTGGGCCCATTCCTCATCCTGATATTCCAGGGTTACTGACCCTGGTACGACTTTGGAGCTATTCACGTAGACACAGATTCAAGAATAATATGTGTATCTTCTTTGCTTGGTGGCTTTTGAGGATTTAACATGCCTGCCTTGCATATTGTTGATACCCATTAGAATTTAATCTAACCATAACTCCTGAGGCAAGGAGTAGAATCGAATCCAGACTAGGGCAAAGGAAAAATCTTCCTTTTCAGGGAAAAAACAATCCGTCCATAAACGCAAGTACAAACTCGCCGAGTTGTAGAAGTATGGTATGTTTTCAAAGATGTGATCCTTGTCTTCCAAGTTGTATAAGTTGACCGTGAAGAACCCTTTAGAGCTTAGTTTGAGATCATAATCTCCTTTCAGATTCCACCAGGTTTTGATCTAGTGAGCGAGGTCTTTTTTCGAGGGCCAGAGTCCTAATTGTTTTTCGATTAGAGCATGGTCCTTCATAAAATGGGTGTGCTCTCCTACCCTGGTTGATTTTATGATGTATTTTGGTGCTACCAGTGCCTGTGGGATACATTTCCTGGTACCCAAATGCGGGAATATTTTGGATGCGACTGTTCCGCATCCATACCTGTTCCTTTATATCGGTTGTTCTCTTCATGCAGAAATTGGTCGCGTAAGTGCAGAGGGGGTTCGAAGGGGGGTTGCCTTGCTCAATATATTTCTGACTCGTTTGCTACTACATTCTGGTAAGAGGGGGATTTCACTCCTCCTTCTGTGCTCATTTTGTTGTGTAAGGGGTTGTGGCAGGATAGGTTGCACCAGACTTGAGCAGGGGAGGTCGAAACTGATGTTGAGGTCGAAATCGATGTTGTTGACGACTTGCACTCCTTCTTTCTCCCCCCTGATAATCACAAAGACTTCACCAGTACCTCCCAGCCAATGCTAGGGGTACTCTTCTTCCCCTTTATCCCCCGAGCCGCAAAGGGGCCACACACAAAAACCAAAACACAATAGCTCTCAAGCTTGCGTCACAAGGAAGAGCTTCCACTCTTTCTACAAGCTTGGTATCCCAACTCTCACAAGTAAAACACAGTCCACAAAATTTTGGCAGCATAACATTACCAAGAAAAAGTTGTGATCTAGACTAATCTTATTATACACGTATGTATGATAGTGTCTCCAATATTTCTCTTTTGTTACAACTAACTGTATAAAAGTTGTGTAAATTTTTGGTTGCATTATAACTCACCGGTTACTCTAGCATGCTCCTAGCTAGGATAGGTTAGAATATATTACTAATAGATTAGTTGTCTTTACATACATGATATTCATATACATCTCTACATTTCACCCACCCACTTCATCGGTACACTGGATCGTAACTAGTATGAAAACCAAAAAATAACTATAAGTGGAAGTCGGGCCAAATTTTGGATGGGACTCCTAATCCAAATGGTGTACAGTCTAATTGGGACTGTATACCGGGGAGGACCCCTTGATGTTGTCGGGTGAAGTTGAACCCATCAACATAAGGCTTGTGCGTTATTGAAGAGGTGGGTTGTTAGGCCCGTGTTCTATTGAAGAGGCAGGTTGTTAGGCCCGTGTGCTATTGAAGAAGTGGGTTGTTAGGCCCATAAGCATTCTCTATGGGTGAGAGAACTTCTAGGAATTACTTTCCAAGGTGCCCCGTTGTAGCTACAGGGCTCTGAGACTTCATGTTTGACTTGTGGTTGAAGCCGTGTAAGGGAAGTGGGGAAACCAAAGGATTGTTGAGCAGAGAAGGGACACACTTTCTGCGGTGGGAGAGACATGTGGGGAATGAGGGACTGTAGTCTGTTTGTTGTGGTTGGCACCTTTGTCTGAGTGTTTTGACTATTGATATACCTTAGCTTGGCTTAGGAATCCTTTGCCTTGGTGGAGTTTAAGCCCCAGCTCGGGGGTGACAGCTGCTGAGAGTTTATGAGCGACAAAGTATATGGATGGGAGGAAAATTTGAGGTCTGCACACAGTTGGTCGATTACAACAAAAGATAAGTGTCTTATTATGTGTATTATTCTCCGAGTAATGTGCATATACATGTTAAATATATTTTTTGTTACAATTGTATATATATTTGTGCATGGATTATATATGTTGTAGAATTGCATGCTTGTTGCATATGCAGGGCATGGGCCATGACAATTATATGTGTTTATATACTATTTAACATGTGAATGCTTATGTTATTTTCTGTTTATGGAATTGGTACATAATTATGTTGGGTTGTGCATGTATTGTTAGTTTTGCATAATTGTTGCAGATGTAGAGCATGGTAGTTATTAAGTGTTTACTGTTAGACAATTCCATGGTAACGGTCATGGGATTATGAGGCAAGGCCTGAATCATCGCGCATGTAGGGAAATCAGTCCACTCGTGCAAATGGGACTAACCCTGCACGTGACATTTGAATGGTTGTGTGCGTATTCGTATCATGAGTTCATTTCGTTGTTATAGTCGCTATCTGTTAAGTAACTTCAACAATAATCGTATGGGTTCTAGCGCGAAGCTAGAAATGTCATGTGTGTTGAGGGACAATTGACACATCCGACTCAACGATGATTGAGTGCATAGAATTGTAAGACATATTTGTTGCACGTGGTACGATACCGGTTTGCGCACACTAGGGAAATGTAGTTGTGAATAGCACCAAGCCAATTGTGTTCATTGTTGATTTCAATGAGTTGCTTCCACAGAAGAAATAATAGATATCAAAGCTTTATTTAGCGAGTTGCGGTAGTGGAGACTTTACAATGTGGTAATGAGACTCAACTAGGAGGATGAATATGTTGTAGAGTGGTATCAAAGTTCAAAATTTTTATGTGACATGGCCCGAAGCAGAATTGGGGATGTTACAACCACGCAGATGTAGTCTCTTCAAATCAGAAAATGAATCTAATATTCTCCTTTTCCTGGAGTTCTCTTATACCAAGGAGGTTTGGGAATATCTCAACAGAAACTTGGAACCAACATATACCATCTCTGGTACAACAATTGAATAACTTCAAAACTAGCTCTCCTCCCCAAATGTCGCCCCTTTCATATACCTTCCCCTCATAACCACTTGGGGCATTTTGCTTGCCCAAAATCATGCACTCTTTTAGGACAAGCTCCCCCCCCCCTCTCCATCGATGCAACCCAATCCTTATCCATTCTCTCCTCCTACCCACAATTCCCACACCCCCATTGAAAAAGATCATCCTTGGGATTTCTTCTATGGTGCAGCCCAGGGATAGCCCTCTCAGGGAGGTGCAGGAGGTATCCTCTTTCTTTCTAAAATGCACTTAATCTCCTTCTCTTTTGGCTTGGGCCCAACCACAAACAATCACAATGAACTGATGGCACTCAACCCATCCTCCTCCTAGTGAAGGAAAAATGCATCACAAATCTAGACATCTATGGAGACTCCAAAATTGTCATAAACTGGATGAATGGCTCTTCTAGTCTCCACAACTACCCTCTTTGGCCTATTTATTTTGAGATTCAGTGGTTAAAAAATGATTTCTCATTCATCAATTATTCACATTTCTACATGCAACAGAGCCAAGAGGTCTATGGACTCTCCAAAAGTGGATTGGAAATGGACAGGGGAGTACGAAAAATCTGGGAAAAAATCCCAGACATCGACATGGAATATCTTCACAATCCTGGGTTCTAAATCGGGGCAGTCTGCATCTTCTACATCTTTTTGAGATTTTTGTACATGTTGTAGACATTGTTGTATCATACAACATATTTCTTTTTGTTACACATATTCCTTCACATCTTTAGAAGGTCCTGCTCTTATCAACTTTTTGATAAGGAGATTTGTATTGGAATTTTTTTATACTTTTATGTAAACTGGTCTATAAGGGCCAAGACACTAAAGGAACCTCTCTAGATTCTACAAGTATAAAATTACCGACTTTTTTCCTTGGAAAAAAATATCTAAAATTTGAATCAATATTTTTTTATAGTTGTTTATTAACTTAGTGTTAAGATACTTTATGAGTTTTAATGTAAAAGGGTCTTAAGAGAATTTTAAGATCCAATGATGTTTTTTTTTCTAATATATGTACTTTGCACATAAATAGCTTATAAACTGCCAAAATATTTCTCATAACTCAAATGGATTTGTTCTTTTGTATAAATCTTCAAAGGTAAAAGGAATATAAATTTTGGCTTTGAAACCCATCATGAACCAAGTCTTGGAGGTAAAGGGGAGTTATGAATATATTTATTTTTCACATGTTTATTGAGAATTTAACTCTATTGTTCATCATTTGTCTAACGAAGTTCTTCACATGCAGGAGGGTATATTTTCTGAGCAAGAGTTTAGAGGAGGAACTTAAGTATCAATTGCTGATAAAAACATGTTTTGAAGTAGATCTATAATTCCAGTGTTTTGTTTTTTTTGTCTTTTTTCCATAGATTTGAAGATATATTCAGATTTAGTATCTTGGTTTTGAGCTCTAGGGTTGAAAACAATATGTTTTAGTTCCTTGTTTTTTTTTAGGGCTACCTTCTAGGAGCCATTTGAAATATGTAAATATGTAATGATATCATAGAAGAATATCTAGTTGCTTGATGAGCTTGAATATACATGAGCAATATGAAATATGTAATATGTAGCGATAGAATAGAAGCAAATCCAGTTGTTTGATAGACATAGGAATGTTCTTTAATGATCCTAAATAAGACTCTGATGTATATTCTAACTTCTCACTAGAAATATAGAACATATTTTTTTTCTTGGAAAAAAATCTTCACTGGTAAAAGGATCTATGCCTTGGGTGAGTAATGCCACTCCCTGTTTTTTTAATAAATTGAAAGCTTCATTGACAAAGTCTTTGTTACATATTAAAGGTAGTATGATTTTTATTATGATTTCACCTCTAAGCTATCAAAACTAAAGTATTCTAACCCCATTAAAAGGATAAATCAAGTCTCAACAATTTACAAGCAAATGTAAAATTAAATATATGTTTGTTTAGTTGATTGATTAAAATATAAATTTAGAGGAGGTAGGTGTGGGGATGATTTTTTTTTTTTTTTATCCTAGAGGAAATATATTAAGTGACCATGATTGAGGGATAGGCATTGCTACAAACAAAGAAGTAGAAGAATTGGCAGTGTATCAATGGTTGCAAAGGGAAAATGCATGTTAGATCAAGAAAGTAACAATTGTTGGAGATTCCTCCATCATTGTCTGATTCTTCCTAATTTTTTCTCTTCCTCAATCTACTAGGTTAAAGTGTTTGGATTAGAGAATTTAGGACTTGTCTAAGAATTTTGAATCCATTTGGTTCTTTGAGGTCTTATGAGCTCATGATTGTGAAGTGGGTTTCCATGCCAACAATGGATTGTAATTGAACAAGGGTTTCATTATAATCAAATGGGGGGCTTCAATCCATATGCCCCTTCTATGACTTAATTAGTATTAACTTTTTAATGGGTGCAACACACAAGTAGACTTAATTACATGGGTGAAAGGATGGACCATTATGGCCACCTCCTTATCTTCAAATCCTTTATTTTATCTTACTAGAGGGGAAGATTTTATGGTGCATGGTGTTGCATTTTTTAGTTTGTGTGGGATTATTTTGGAAAGGGTGGTGTCACTTCTCTTGCTCCATGTTGCTTTACTCCATCCAAATTTAGGGTCACTTTTTGTAATCTTTACCCATAGGGAGATATAGTGGAATTGTTTGACATACTAGAGGTGTCATATATATTATTTTTTAAGATAGAGGCTTCAATGGCATGGTGACGTAGGATTCACAAATATATAAAGAGTAAAATGCTAGAGAAAAAGAGGCAAATGAGAGGCTATGAGAGGGGAATTGCAAAGGCATAGTAGGAGGTGGTATAATCATCTCTAGAGTGGGGTAAATGGCATTAAATGTGGGAGGAGAATTTTCTTGTGGAAGCTTATGAGCAAAACAGGCATATGGTTTAGCTTAAGATTCAAGTTTTTTCTTTGAAGGAGATGGAGCGACACATGAAGGAATATATGCATGTTCATGAGACTTGATATCTAACTTTGGAAAAATAGTTGGGCTTGGTCAACTCCAAGATTGACAATGTAGGAAGGTCCTTTAGTGTTTCTTCAGTGAATTTTCAACATAAATCGGCTCAATCCATTGGTATATAAGGCGGGGCAATTATGCTTAGAACTTTGGTTATTAAAGAGGAGAAGCATATTGATGTTCCAATAGCAGAACTGTGTCATGTATACCTAGGTTGACATGGATAAATGCATGGACACCACCGTTGAAGAATTATAGATTCAAAAAGGGGTCCTCCAAGGACTGACTTATTAATGTTTCTTTTATATTGGTATGTATTGCAAGTTTCTACTCCTTTTAGTTCAATATGTTTAGAAATATACTCATCATGTTAGTGCTTATAGATTTGGTTAGGCAACTTAGAGGTTTTTTGGAGTCCAAACTTGGAAATTTTGGATGCATGCTATGACCATTTTCTTGTGTTACAATGTTGAATGGTTTGGTCATGACCCTTTTTAATATACAATTACCCGTTATTGATTTATATTTGTGATTAGGATGTTTTAGATTATATAATAGATATCAAAATTATGCAAAATTTTCATGAAAAAGTTAATAATTTGTTTATTTTAATTGGTTAATAAAACTATAAAATCAATCAAAATGTTTTAGAGTATATCGTAAGTTACAAAACCATTCAATTTTTTTATGAAAATTACATATTATTGTTTAAAATATTAAATTTTAATATTGATTATTGAAACTTTAAATTTGAACTTTAAAAAATTGTTAATGTATTCCATCTTAATTATCATATTGTTCTTATTTACATTATTAAGGTTTATAACTTGGAATTCAAATGTTATAAAAATTATATTGAATTTATATTCGTAGAAATGATTAAAACTAGTATCCTAAATGTAAGGTAGGTTATTATTTACCAAGTCCTACTAACACGATTGGTTTCCAAGGGTTTTATTCTCTAAGGTTGTCAATGTTCGAAACTCATGGTAGTCGGGATGAGACACCCAAAGAAATCCATCCATGTTAAGGGTTGGTGTGGCGCAAGTCGGGTGTGATCCCTGAGTGATTTTGACGACTTAAATGCCCCTGGATTGCGGTTTCTTAGACCACATGCTAGTCTGGAAAATAACAGACACAATAGAAAACAAAAAGGTAGGTTATTATTTAGATTTCAAAATAGTTTATTGAAGCTAAAGTAGGTTATTATCTAAATTTGAAAATATACAGTGCTATAACATAATGAATCTCACATATAAAATAAATAATCATAATAGTATTACACTACAAGGAAAAAAACATTTGGCAAAGGTTTTTGCATAAACACTTCTCCCTTATCCTTCTTTAGTGGAGGTGGGTGATCGGAGGTTTTAGAATATACTTTCTTTTTGTGGTCTTATACCATATAGATGCACTGACACATTTTGATATAATATGCATTGATGCATAATCATTCCACAACACTAGTATAGGTCAAAATATTTTATAAAAAGTCGTCATCATTTATTCAAAAAACCTTTGTGGTGTGCCCATTGTATATAATTGCACAGGTGCATACAACACCAGACCCACCAATTTAGGTTAAATTATTTAAAAAAAATGTCCATAGATTAAAATATCTATAAAAAGGTTATTAAAAAAAAATGTTTGGTGCATCTTATAGAAATTAACGCACCAATGCGTAAAATTTATACACGCTCCAAGGTAGGTTAAAACATTTTTTTAAATATCTACCTTTTTTTCAAAAAGAAAATCATGTTGGTGTATCACATGTTTCAACTGCACCAATGCATAAAAATACCAACTTCAATGTAAGTTAAAATTTTTAAAAATATCGGTGCACTAGATGGCTACAAATGTAATGGTGTGTTTGTACATGGGACACACAATGGTAGGGTAAATAAAAAAAACATCACCAAACTAAAAATTCATTTATACCATTTACTCAGTGCTTCACACCCATACAAGCATCGATGCTCACTATCCCCTACGTCTGCCCTGTTTTCTAGTGCTACTAGATTGCCTGATTCCTTGATTCCTTCACTTCCATATTGGACTTGAGTTTATTTTGGAATTTTTCAAATGGTACAAAATCTTTAATTTTTTCTCTTCATAGAAACCATGCCTCCTTGGTGGAGAAGAGACCATGTAAACTATTTGTTAACCCTTAATTTACATTTTTAAAGAGATTAAAATATAAAATTTGGCTTTACTTTGTTTTTTTTTTGTTTTTTTTTTTTAACTTTTTGTTGATGCATTCATGGTGCTCAACTTGTACGATATGTTCATGCCCATACAATTCATACCATCTAGCAGTCCTCTAATGCATCAAAAGCGCATCGGCTAGTTACATATTCGACGCGTTGGAATTTCCAGTGCTATCCAACATCCTAATAGATGTAAGACACACCTCTTGCGATGCTCCAAGTAAGTTTAGGTGCACCACACATATTTCAAAACAATTTAGAAAGGTGGTGGTGTGCACATAGATATATAAAGTGCATTGTAGTTTCCCACACCAACAAATGGTAACAACACCAAGGGATGGCGATTCTCTCTATCATTTGTAGCAATTTATATTGTGTAGAGCATCAAATTTGAATTACATATGTAATGAATCATATCATTGTTATTTTATGAACACTTTGATCTTAGATTTATATGTTTTTCTAATAAGTTTTTATTTAAACCAATCACAAACACCACAAGTGAATTATTTGATTCTGTGGCCTTGGGAGGCACATAAGAGTGATTCATTGGTACATATTTGTCTTTTAGTTGAAAAATTCACTGCGTGGATTAGACATTCATTATGTTTGGTTAATTGTTTTTTGTATATGTGATTCAATGATTCATAGACTTCTTTAAGCTAAAATTCACCGTATGTTGGAATTTGTTTAATGTGTTGGAGTAACTTAAAGTTCCATATAATCATGCAACATTTTATAAGTAACACTATAATTGTCATCTAAATAGAGTATACACAGAAACTGAATGTATCGAATCCAATTTTTTTTATTATGGAGCCTATGGGTTATGGGTCCACCATGATTATGTTGTGCCACTCTAATTTTTACAAGGCATATCGAATTTCAATCAACGTACAAATATTGAGATATTGCATCACCCTACATATGAATTTCTCAACATGCATGAAAAATATTCTTTATTCTTTTGATCAATTTGTGTTTGTATTATGAATATCATAAATCACACTCAAAACTCCACTAGTAGATCACCTTTACAAAATTGTTCAAATTTATCATACTTGCATTACAAAACATAAAATAAGGGCTTCATGTATCATCCAACCTTGACAACAACATGGTTGAAAACATTGGCTATGAAAAAAATTGTTAGAAAAAAATTAATATAATTCAACCACATTTACATGCCAAGCAACGACCAAGAATTTTCTATTGATATCCAACTCCAATTGATGGTTTCCTCATTCATCCACAACTCACTACCCTAAATACTTTAAAACAAACATTTCTTTCAATATCTTTTATTTCTCTTATACTCAATTGTCTTTATCTTTGTAAAATATTCAGGTGATACAATACCATTAAACCCTTACGTTGAAATCACTTTTTTTTCATAAATGAAAATCTTCATTCCATCTTATTGTAAATTTTCACATACACCCTTATGTGACTAATTTCAGATCTGAAAATTGCTTCCTAGTGAACCAACAATAACACCCTAGTTGTTATTACTGAACAATTCTACACTGGAAATTATTGGCTGAAAACATATGCAACGGAAACACACAGATCAAATATGAATCATCAATACCCATGAGACACAATTTCAGTTTTGTAATCTTGTTAACATCAGAAATCCTGAGGGAAAAACCAACCCTCCCAATATCACCAAAATCCGAGGACAACCTTGTCCTCCAAGGTCACCAAAACCAAGACCAACCTTGTTCTCCAATAACCATACAAATCAAAAAACCAAACCTCAATGATATCCCTAGAAATCCCCTCTACACACGAATCTATTGTAGACCACCTATACAATGTGCTAATGTCACATGTCAGCCTGTACAGATCTGAACCTTCCCAAAAACTCAGATATGCAATTCCCAACTGACAACCCTCGAACACATGTTTTTTTCTCCACTGCAAATCATGTATACCCTACATAATTCATCATTCTGCAACCTATGTATATATGTGCTTCATCCTCTTGCAAACAGTGTATGGTACAAAAATTTTTCTCCACACGTGTGACCTTCTTCGCTCCTCTGTCTTCGGCCATATTTTCTACCTTACAAACTTCCCCTTTGTTGAGATCACCAATCCTCCTAGCACAAGTGCAGACTCACTTATGCTAGCTCCATCATGTCTCCACACACTCTACATGATGTGTGATGTCACAATGACCTCTCTTCTTTATATACAATCCATAGGAGTCACCATAGTATCCCCTTCACAAGTCAACATCAAATTAGGCTTTCCTTGTGGGTGTGAAGCCCCAACACAAGCCCACAAATCCCATCACCAAAACCATGAAGCCCCCACTCAAATCCAATGGGGTTTTCACCAAACCAAAAGTGTGATATGGTGTGCACGATGATTCCCACATGCCCAACACCTAGGGCCATGTGAGAATACTTGCCTGAAGCTACAAAAATCAACACTCCCTCTTAGTGAGGAAGGTATTCTCACCACACTACACAAGTGGGAATGCCTCCCAATGCTACCAAAGAATCAACACTCCCTCTTAGCAAGGGAGGCATTCCATCCTCCATCATCACATGTCCATCTCATAACAACACTGCATAGTCCTACTCCTAAATCCCTGAGGCTGAGAACACACTCCTGGTACACATAACACATTTTCCACTCGCAACACACCCCTCAAATCCATATGGAATACCACTGCTCCAGATCCCTGTACTACATGCCTGGTCCTCCTACCAAGCTCCACGTACATACCCGAGTCATATAGTGTGAAACTCATGAACAAATCACGTGCCCCTATCATGTGCCGATGGCTCTCACTGGATAAGAACCATGCAATCCTCCAAGGAAAGCATCATGCTTCCCCAAGTCATGACCATCCAATGAACTTCTACCCAAATCCATCATCCAAGTCACCAAAAACTCTATGTGTCTTCACATGCTACCATTGATCTTGTATCCTCGTCTGAACAGTCTCGAGCTGGAGATGGACACTCAGTAAACATATGCAGTGGAAACACAAATATCATATATGAATCATCAATATACATGAGACACAATATCAGTTTTGTAATATTGTTAACATCAGAAATCCTTAGGGAAAAACCAACCCTCCCAATATCACCAAAATATGAGGACAACATTGTCATCCAAGGTCACCAAAACTGAGAACAACCTTGTTCTCCAATAACCATACAAATCAGAAAACCAAACCTGAACAATATCCTTAGGAATATCCTCTACACATGAATCTACTGTAGACCACTTGTACAACCTTCTCATGTCACCTATTAGCATGTATGGATCTGTACTTTCCCAAAAAGTTAGATACGTGATTCATCAACTGACAACCCACATGCATACCCTGTTTACTCCATTGCAAATTGTGTATACCCTATACATGATTCATCCTTCTACAACCCACGTATATACGTGCTTCATCCTCCTGCAAATCACACATGGTACAAAAAATTTGCTCCACATGTGTGACCTTCTTTTCTCCTCTCTCTTGGGCCAGATTTGCCACCTTGCAAACTTCCCCTTTGCTAAGATCACCTATCCTTCTAGGAAAAGTGCAGACTCACTTATGCTAGCTCCATCATGTCTCCACACACTCTAAATGATGTGTAATGTCACAATGACCTCTCTTGTTTATATACAATCCTTAGGGGTCAACATGTAATCCTCTCCACATGTCAACATCAAATTAGGATTTTCTTGTGGGTGTGAAGCCCCAACACAAGCCCAAAAATCCCATCACCAAACCTAAGAAGTCCCCACTCAAATCCAAGGGGGTTTTCACCAAAATGAAAGTGTGATGTGGTGCCCACGACAATTCCCACATGCGCAACACCTAGGGCCATGTGAGAATACTTGCCCGAAGCTACAAAAATCAACACATTATGCATGTTACTAATTACACCATTATCTATTGTTAAACCTATTGCAAAGTGAACATAATTCCTTTTCATGTGATTGAGTCTAGTATTCTTAATTAACCCCCTGCTCTTCAAATAATTTCCATGTACACACTAGAACTTCTTTAATAGATAAGATAAGTTTCAAAAATCCTTTTGAGTCTACAACTATGAGCCATTTCCTTTGTTTTCTCTAATCATAAGCACACCATTTTCTTCTAATAAACCAAAGCACTTATTATTAGTCCTCTTTACTATCTCTCTAATATCATCAATTGTGTGAGAGTGAAGGGAATCTTTTGCATTCATGCTCATATTTAGATTCAACAAATCTTTGACCCCCAACTATCCATCACTTTGAATGTTCAAATTCAATTCAATGGCTTTATTCCTCAAAATATTTGGCATGCATAGACCCATAGCATGAAATCAATTAATTTCTCCTATTTGATATCTATATCCCCTTATGCCTTCTCAATATGACAATATTGTCAAGGTTTTGGCCCTTGGAATATCACTCATTATCTATGGAAGAGAAGAAGAATTTGATACTCTTAAAGAGAAAAAGACTCAGGATAAAGATTCATTTTTTTCACTTTGGTGGGATGTATGCTTTTGCCTTGGTACATAGACACACAACCAATAACAAAATCATTCATTATCCCTTGCACTTTTCGTTCTCCAATGTCACTTATGGTGTGATAAGAACAATAATGTTTGTACTTGGATTTGTTTTATACTCTAAACTTGAGCAGGCCGTGGGAATAAAATCTTTGTTGTCGATGTCATATAATCCACATCTTAGATATGGACAAGCCTTAGTAGTGTGTATATTCTCTTGTCTAGGAACAACGTTAACTGTAGTTATTTTATTGTTGGAATTAGTAACATCAGATGTGGTAGATTTTGTTCATCGAGGTGTTCTTATAGCCATGCCTATGGTTCTTGTGCAAACAAATGAAGCATGTTTACCTTGTGTAGGTATCTTTATCCATTAACTTGAGAAGATAATCGTTGACAAGTGTGGAGACACCATGAGTAAGATGGGCATGTTTTAGCTTCTAGTATTTTAGATGCAGATGGTCAAAATGTCACAATTAAGGTGTTGTCTAGAACTATGCATATTTCAAATGATAATATACATATGTAACTTGATTAAACAATTATATCATATATATATATATATATTAATTTACCTGTGCATTGAAATATTTTTTTTGGAATAAATATTAAGAGAGATAGTACTATAACAAAGGGAACAACATCACATCCCATGAGCTTTAAATTGTAATAATCACTACATATCTTATGAAGTATTGTAATTTGTTGTCTACGTTACTAAAATAATGTTTGGGAAGCATGTAACTTTCTAACCTCAAACCGACTTTTGAAGGTCTTTTTATGAAACCGGTGTGCCTAGATTAAGTTGGTGCACCGATGTGTTTGTTTATGCCATATGAATCAACATAATATATTTTGATGTCCAATGTAGGAGATACCTACACCGAAACATTCACAAAGGAAAACCTTTGCAAAGTGATAATTGTGGAGGTTTACTTCTATTTTCACTTAAAATTGTTTTCACGGTGTGACTAAGCCTATATAGGGCAATGATGCACTTGAATATGACATATGCACCATGTGTATATTTTAACCTTGTACAATAAATTACTGCAAATAGATTCTTAATAAAAATAGAAAAGATACAATGACACACACACACATTACACAGATATTTTACCCTGGAAACCCAAACCAAGAAAACCAACAACCTGTTTAGAGTCGCACCTCTAATCTCCTATTCATCATGTCTTCATTGTTTACAATACAATACAATACAATTTATATATATATATGATCTTGTGGCATCCAAAACCCCTAATCCATCAACCCATATTAGTCAACAACTCTAATTTCTTAACCGGAATTAGAAAACCATCGGTGAAAACCATGTGTTGTGTAAATAATATAACACATACCCAACATTCTCCCACTTGTTGTTTTCTTTGCATACATGGGGTTGCATGGTTACATAGTCAACAATCAAGGGCATCAATGCACATAGATCCTCTACACTAAGATAATTTCTCAATTCTCACAGATTTGGTTAATGAATATGCAACATTCTTTTAAAGTGTGTACCTTCATCAACAACACCTTTTCTTCAACCATGTCTCCCACAAAGTGATATTGAACATCAATATGCTTTGTCTTTGAATGATAAGTTGGGTTCTTTGCGAGGAATATTGCACTCAGATTGTCACAATCTATCCTTATAACTTGTTGTACCAACCCAATACATGAACACAATATATGTAACCATATTGCTTCATTGCTTGCATGAGTGGTTGCCATGTATTCAACTTCTGTAGTTGAGAGTCCCACTACAGACTGTCTTTTTCTCATCCAACTAATTGTTGCTCCAAATAGGTTAAACACATACTCACTTGTATATCTTATGTGATCCATTTCTCCAATGATCCCCCGTGACCCCCCATGCGCTCGACGCAATGCAAACACTAAGTCTAGTCATGCAAAGAATATAACACATACCCAACACCATGAAGTGAATTTTTTTTTTTTAAGAAAAATAGACCTCACATTTTTCATCAATGTATTGAAAAATCAAACGAAAAAAATAAAATAATAAATAAATAAATAAATAATTGGAATTTCATTTTGTAAAAGTGACTTAAGCTAAACCCCAAACCCTTATCCATTATTGTCCCAAAAGTTAGATATTATCCCAAAAACAAATTTATGAAGGAGAAATTAGGTAAGCAATTGGAGTTGACATAGTTTTATGAAGCTCAGAATTTGTGAGGAGTCATTATAGGTTGCATACAGATTTGCAAAGAAGAAATTTCAATTATCTAACTTCATTTTTTTCATCTCAACAAAATAGAAGGGTTCCAGACTCACCTTCAATGCTAAAAACCTAGCTTTGTTGTTGCTTCCATTTTCTTTTGTGTTGCTAGAAACCCTAGTCGCAAGCGTTTAGTTTGTACAATGAGATTTTTTTTTTTTTTGGGGGGGGTGGGTATTTGCAGGTCTCAATCATTATTTTGATGTAAATTATATTTTAATAGATTGGGTCCCCTCATTGCATTGGATCCCAAAACCTGTTCTTGTTCGAATTTTTTTAATCTTTTTGGGTTTGTGTTCCTCATTTTACATTAAAGGGAACCTCTTGACCTTGTTAGTTTAAAAATAAAAATAAAAAACGTTTTTTAATTTAGTGGTGTTAACTGTATAGAAAAGATGCATCGATGTGTTGTTTACTGTATAGCACACTACTTGGCACTCCCAATTTTTAAGAAATGTTTATGGATTTTGTGATGCTTCATACATGATGACACACAACAATGCATATGAATGTATAATGGACAATGATTATCCCAAAAATTGTTTTAGGTAGAAATTATCTACTTATATTGTAAACCATTTTTCATAATTTGTATATTTCAATATGCAGATCTTTTATTGATAGATAGATATTTTATTGAATGTTGTGCAAGGTCCGATAACAAGGGAACAAAAGGACCCCTAAGAATAAAAAACATTACAAAGGATGTAAATGATGATGAATTGATCCTCAACTCATCTGGAGGTTGGAATTTTTTTTTCTTTTTTCTTTTCTTTTTCCAAGGAAACCCTCGTGGAAAACCCTCTGAGTACTTCCTTATGATCCATGGATGGTAAATGAGGTAAACCGTCAACCCTGATTATGGGGCCTAACCCTAAGGGGATCAAGAGAGTCGAACCCATGACCAACAATAAGAAAGAAAGATCTCACATATAGCTCTAGACCAATTGAGCTAACCCTCGAGGCTTTTGGAGGCTAGAAGTTAATGGAAAGCGGGAACACTTTTATAAAACTACCAAGGTACAGTGGAAAGAACGCATAGACGTTCTTTTTCATTTATAGTACAACAACCAATCTTGAATCCAAGATATCGGGTTATATTTAAACTACAAGAAGTATTTTTAGAGCTATGGTCAATGAGACATGTGTGACTTGCAATAAAAAAAAAGAATCATTTAGAAAGTACTATTGCTAAATATGTTTCTCTATGATATGTATACTCTAGTCCAAAAAATTATTGAGTTAATATTTATGCTATATTTACCTTCAGATAAATATAATTTGTATTGTACTTTTCATTTTTTTGGAAGATTAAGCAAACAAAAGATGTTGAACAAAATGATATTCTAAACATGTCGATAGGGATGTCCAAAAAGGTGTATCAGAAGGATATGGTCAAAGAAATAAGAATAATTGAATCACATAAGGAGTTATCTCGTCAACAACGTGTTGGAGTTATTGCTATTGATGTCAAGGGATTAATGTTGTCATTAATGTCATATTACGACTTTACAAATACACACAACATTTCCAAGATTGATTTACATATAGGTTTACAAGTATATTAAAAAAAGGGGGTGCACGAGAAAAAGTAAAAAGTGAAATGGTGGTTTCAAACCCATGGGTTTGGAGGTCCATGGTATTTTCCCATGTATTTTCCTATGGTATTTGGAAAAGTGAAATAAAAAAGGGGGAATTAATTATTTAATTAATGGGTGCCATGTCTTCTTTAATTAGCATGCCCCTTCATGAAGAGTTATGATAAAGTATAAACATAAAAAGTATTGAGATAAAGAGTGTGGGTGAAAAAGGTAATAACATTTGAAGAAGTGGATGAGCAAATATTGAATATCATCCCAAAAGGGGAGAGTTGTTAAATCTATTTCGGGTTAGCTTGACATTTTTGCGATAACTTATTTTCTAGGACGTTTTAGACCATAAAATTTTGAGGAGACCAAAGGTAGGTACTTCTCCCACTGGGTTTGATTATCCATTACATACATCCTAAGCATGTCTTCCATGACTTGATTTACTCTCTCAATTTTCCCATCTGTTTCAAGATGATAAGCTGTGCTTAAGTTCAACTGAGTCCCCAACGCTGACTGTAAACTGGTCCAAAACCTAGAAGTGAATCTGGAGTCCCTATCTGAAATAATCTTTTTAGGTATCCCGTGCAAATGGATAACCTCACTTACAAACACACATGCCACATCAGTGACATCGTAAGTGTCTCTAACTAGAATGAAATGAGAACCCTTGGTTAACTTATCCACTATCACAAGAATGGCATTGTGTCTATGAGATGTGAGCGGAAACCTCACAACAAAATGCATAGATATGACTTCCCATTTGGACATAGGAACATCATGTGGTTGTAGGAGGCCTGCCGGGTGATGGTGGTCGGCTTTCACTTGTTGACACTCTAGGAATTTGGCGACGAAATGGACTACATCGCGCTTCATGCCTACCCAAAAGAAGAGCTTCCTCATATCTGCGTACATCTTCTTCACACTCGGATGCACACAATAAAGTGATCTATGGGCTTCCTTCAATATGATGCTTCGAATATCCCCATTCTGAGGGATGTACATCCTTCCTCGATATCTTAACAATCTGTCTGTTTCCAGACTATATCCTTCATACTTTGGGTTTAACTACCTCCCGCTCTAGAGGTTTGAAGTAACCTTTAAATACCAACTGTCTCCTGGGAGTTGTGTCAACACATGTTCCCTCAGTTTGACCTTTAAGATTACAAAGGAGAAGATACGTGGTCTCCTACTCAAGGAATCTGCGACCACATTTTCCTTTCCCTTGATGTACGAAATACCAAAATCGTACTCACTCATAAACTCACTCCATCGCCTTTGCCTGGCATTCAGATCTCTTTGAGTGAAGAGATGTTTTAAACTTTGATGGTCTGTTTTGAGCTCAAAGTTTCGCCCAACAAGAAAGTGCCTTCAAAGTTTCAGAGCTAGCATTACAGCTGCCAACTCTAAATCATGAGTCACGTATAACTCTTCGTGCTTCTTTAACTTCCTTGATGCATAAGCTATCACTCCTCCATCCTGCATTTGCACGGCCCCCAACACTTGCTTTGAGGCATCCGTGCAGACCGTGAAGTCCTTTTCCATATTCGACACTCGTAGAATTGGTGCACTAGTTAGTAACCTCTTAAGCTCAATGAATGCTCTATCACACTCTTCTATCCATTCATACCTGACCCCCTTGTGTTGCAAAGTGGTGATGGGTTTCGCTATTTTTGAGAATCCTTCTACAAATCTCCGGTAATAACCTGCTAGTCCCATGAAGCTTCTCACCTCATGGGCATTTTTCGGCACTGGCCACTCCATAATGGCCTTTACCTTTTCTGGATCCACAAATATTCCTTCACCGAAAATGATATGACCTAAATAGTGGATCTCTTTCTGGAAGAAGGAACACTTCGACAGATTCCCATACAATTGGTTCTCTCTAAGGCAGGACAACACTATTCACAAGTGTTCCTCATGTTCTCTTTCATTCTTGGAATAGATGATGATGTCATCTAAAAATACTTGTACAAAACGGTCTAAGTACTTCAGGAATACGCCGTTCATGAGGCTCATGAATACTGCTGACGCATTGGTTAATCCGAAAG
>ML796262.1:346436-378762 GCA_009831015.1 Picea engelmannii | reverse complement strand
GTAAGTCAAGAAAACTCATACATACTAGTGTATATGTACAAGAAATGCATGTGTAGCTAGTACATGCAAATCTCGTGCATGTACTAATAATCAAAACTGTCATCCTTTAGTAATTTATGTATGCATCCAATCCAGTTAGCAAGTCTAGTCTTTTATAAAAGACAACAAACCAATCAATTGTTTGAGAAATCCTTTAATTACTATTATCCGGTTCAACAATTTTATTTTAAACAACTTTGGTTTAGTTACATAATAATGAATATTCATATATACTCATTTCTTTTTTTTTTTGAAGGAAAAAAATTAACTTCCACCACAAGACATATCTCCATACTTTCTCAACTATTACTACTCATCCTTCCTCCCTAACCTACTTCCATCTCCATTCCTATCCTTCCTCTGCTAGACTATCTTGGAGTGTCAACTATATCGACCTAACTCCAAATAGAACCCGTAAGCCGAAGTGTCGCTATCTCGACCAAGCTTCCCTAGCAGGCATCTGACAGTCATCATCTCACGTGTGATTATTTTCTTATGGTTGATGAATGTTTGAAAGAGTTAAACAAATTGTATTATATAGATTCACTCCCCCCTCTTTGTATAAGTGTGTGCTCAACAATTGGTATCAGAGCAGGTTCCTTCAGAAATAGTCTAACCACTAGAAGATTCGAACCTATTTAATGGCTCTTGGTTTCCATATTTGGCAATTTGTTGTGACTGGTTATAAAGATCCAACATTTCCACCAATGAATTAGGTTGGAAATAAGGCTAGTGAATATAATGCAAAATCCATGAATTCCATCTTATGTGGTTTGTCAGAATCATATTTTGTTAAGGTAATGCATCGTGAATCAACAAAGCATATTTGGGACAAACTTCAAAACATCTATGAAGGTGATGACAATGTTAAGAAAGCAAAGCTACAAACTCATAGAAGACAATTTGAGAGTCTGAAATTGAAAGACAAAGAAAATTTTGTAGCTTATGTCCTTCGTGTGGATGAAATTGTCAACACCATCAGAGGACTTGGTGAAAAGGTTGAAGAACCAAAGATTATGCAAAAGGTTCTAAGGTCACTTCCCTTAATATTTGATGCCAAATTTTATGCCATTGAATAAATGAAGAATCTTAATTCATTGAAAATGGATGAATGGCATGGGATCATCACAAAATATGAAATGAGGAAAGAGAAAGAAAAACCATCAAAGAAAGAAGCAGTATTCAAAGCCTCAAAGAAGACAAAGAACAAAGAGAATGAATCAAGTGATAACTTAGATAATGAATAAGATGCAGAGGAAGCACATTTTGTGAGAAAAATAAAAAAGGGATCTGGAAAATACAAAGGTAAGATTCCCTTTAAATGATTTAATTATGGAAAAGTAGTACATTTTGTTGTTAAGTGTCCATATGCAAAGGATGAATGTAGTGATGATTAATAAGACCATAATGTAAAGAAATGGAGAAAACATCATCAACACAAAAAGAACGACAAACAAGACGATCATGAAAAGAAGAAGAACTCTTCTATGTAGAAGAAGAGTCTCTACTCAAAAGTGGTTAGTGACTCGTCTCAAGAAAACAATGAAAGGAGTTTTGAGAGTGATAGAGAAGAAACTCACTTTATGGTAATTGAAAAAAAGATTGATTAAGACAAAGGGAAAGAAACAATGGATTCAGAAGAAGAGCCAAATGCTGAAACATATGGGGAAGTGGATCTTGAAGAAGAACTCGTGTATGCCTTAAGCAAAATAAATAAGCTTAGGAAAAAGAGTTTGAAGCAAAAGGAGCAGCTACATAAATATGAAGAAGAGGATCATTATTCAAAAGACAAATCCTTGGTGAGAATCCAACTCAAGGAAAAGGAAGAAAACTACGAAAAACTAAAATATGAAATTGTTTCCTTGAAAAATGAATCGAAGAAAACAACTATTAACTTGAATAGAGGATTGAAGTTTGAAAATAGTATTGAAACCTTAAACTAGTCTTGGATATAATGTTGTTGTTTCCTCCCTACCTACAATTGGCCTTGCCACAAATAGGGAATTTTTATTTGTTGTAGGTGGATTTTAGACTGGTTTACTGGAAGAGCAACCTATTTTTTATTGTGTCGAACATATTGATAAGTTGCATGTTCCTCACATGCCAGAATTTGAGAATGTTGTTACCAATGACATTGTTGTTGATATGTCAGGTTGTTTTACTCCTATAAGTGAACCTGAAGCTGAGCCTACTTCCTCTGATCAAGTAGCACAAACATCTATTCCCTATCATCATTCTCACCATAAAAATTGAAGGAATGACAATCATGCTTTCAGATATTTGCAGAAGAGAAGTGAAAGACAAAATTGTGGACCAGTACCAACTAGCGAGATAGATTGTGGTTGGATTTATGGATGGTTGTGGAATCATTTGACCAGATGTTTGAGGAATTCATATCATTATGTATCATTGGTTGTATTGGCGTGCAACGTTCGCCTTACTTACTAATGATTTCCTTGGAAGTGGTCGACCAAGGATCGACCCGACATGATAGTCGACTGGAGTTTCTACTAAGTATTTAATGATTTATTTTTGATTGGGTTGTCCATCGACTGGAATTTTCGATGAGAACTATTGTTGCTACTTATTGATCCCTCATGGGGGGAATAATTGAATTTGTTGATATGTAAACCTAACTAATGTCTTCTTGTTGACTCAATTGTTTCTTGTTGAATGGACTTGGATTTGCTAAGACCGATCGAACCATATTTGATTGTTGTAGGAGATGCACTACTGCTTATATTGGATACATAGACTTTCTAGATTGACAGAGACCAATTATCTTGTGTTTTTGGTGACAATGTCCAGACTTCTTCAAGAGTTTTGTTCTACCGTGTTTGAGCAAATTTTGCAGTTAAACCAAATTAAAGGGGAGAAGTTGTGTGTTATGTAATTTGTTTTCCTCCAAGCTAAGTTTTCTTAAGATAAAATTGAATAAATTCAGAATGGAAGATTGTGCACTAGTTGGCACACCCATGATCACATGGTGTAAATTAAGGAATGATGATGAATCTCTAGAAGCAAATCAAACATTGTATAGGTAAATGATTGGCAACCTATTATACGTGACAACATAAAGGCCAAACATTGTTGTTGGGTCATTTCAAACTTGTGTGAATCCTTCTTAACGTTGGGGGGTTAAGACCCAGGGTTCATCTAGAGTTAACCAACAAAAAACCCAAAGCATCGAAATATAAATCTTCAGCCAAGGATGAATAAGGTCTCACCTAAGACGTTATGAGGATCACAAAGACCATCTAGTGTTGTGTCGGGGATGAAGGGATAAACACATAGAGATCCACCTGGGTTGACATTTATATCATTCCATAGCTGAAATATTACTATCATTAATATGCAAAAATAATACACACACATATCCAAATGCCACATAAGTAACACATGATAGATCAGAATCATTGCATCTTTATTATCATCCTCATTCCATCAATCACATGTATACATTAGGAAAATCATATATCGACAACAATAGAGTCTCATATTTCCTTAGATAACTTCCCATATTTATAATACATATTTTCCATGTGCATCATTTTAGACATTTTGCATATGATAGACCCATACTATAATTGGAGACCTTGCAATACTATAGAGGCTCAAAATGAGCTCTTCAACAGTGAACAACAAGAAATGCCCCAATGAATCAACAAAGAGAGTAATTATTTTCCTGATGTTGTTGTTTCCTTTTATATCCCTCTCTACTCGGGTTCTTTTCCTCTCTCAGTTATGCTCCACTCTCTCTACCAACTGACAACCTCACGCGCTTCTATCACATGCCTACATCCCACATAGACTTTCTGGAATGTAGCCAATATTAAATACCCGACCAACTCATCTCCTTTCTGCTCCATGTTTCCTTGTGTTGTTGGTAGTAATCATTCGGGGAGATTTCCTGAAGATTATTTATGATTTTGACGTGCGTCTTCTTGATTTATGGAACATATTTGCAGAACTGAAACTGGTGCACAAATATCAAAACTGGATCTGGCGTGCGATTCTTGTCAATCATCATGCATCTACGTGTAAAATTGGAATGAGCACACCCAACTTCGTTTGTGCACACGCGTGATATTAATCCAAAAATTTGGGTGACAACAAGACCCCACCACTATTAGTTGGCTTGAGGACGAGCCAACTAGCTTATGAGAAGACTATTGCGACTTTATTGAGTAACAACAAATCATCATCAATCGACGGACCTGGACATCAAACCAATATGTTAGTGCAGTCAGGTTTGATTAAGAGAAAAACATCTATCCAGGCTATAGTTGCAACCTCACATAGGTCCTGGAGAGTTGAGCATGCCCCAAGGTAAGAAATGGATGTGGTCTTCATTTGGCCAAATTCTCGACTCTTCCCCTTCACTCGTGTCTATGGTGATGAATGAGGGATATGTTTAAAGCATATCACTCAGACAACATCCTTTGAACTGAACTAAAGCAACATTGCCAGAACTTTGTGTAGTTGCTCATGGACCTACCAGAAGTAGATCTCATGGAAGAGTTCCATCAAGAGAGAGCATCATCATCTGCTTGTCTTTTTGTTCGGGCAATATATGAAAAAATATGAGGTCCTCCTAGCTTGGTGGAATAGAGAGTCTGTGGCCTTGAGCTCTTTCCTTGAACAAAGGTGATTATCCATGGTGATGGGAAAACCAACTTCAGTCTTAGAGAGTTGGAGGACTATTGCAGCTTTGAAGCACAGTTCAAATAATTGTGAGGACTGAGGTGGTGTCTTGCTGGAGAATAAGAGGATGGGACCTCTTCCTAGCAGTCGATGAAAAATCTCAATCTTCATGAGAACTATACTGTGGGTTCTCAAGCTGTCTCACTGAACTGGGAAACACATGTCCCATAATGTCTATGAAGTTGGGCCATGAGAGGGGATCTGAACCGGGGGATGCTAATATTAGTGGAAAGTGAGAGGCTAACAATGGGTTGTGAGAAGTCAAGGATGTGGGCGAGGGGCAGGGGTGAGGGAACATGGGACATGGAGAATTTCTCTGATGACTGCATGGGTGGAAGTGGATATATATAGGGTGGAAAAGGTAGGAGGGGTTAGTCGGAATGAGGCGAATAATCAATGAAGGACAATGATTGAGGAATAATATAGAGTTCTGACAGAACCCCATAGATGGAAAGATAATGGTTCAAATTCATTGTACTGTTGATGCGCCTTTTAGATCAGGGTGTCATCTCTTCTTACAGGCCAATGTGATGGGTGATTTGTTTGAATCTCATTGCTTGACCCTTTAGTGTAATGTAATGACAGGTAGCTCAACTTAGTCCCATGTGAATCCCCTGCTAAAGCCAATACTTTGAATGTAGGCCATAACTTCGATCTGAAATGGTAATCTTGGGAATCTACAAAAATGTCAAACCATCTAATCTATATGTGTGAAGGGAGTCTATATTGTGCTGCCAAAAAGGAAAATTATGCCAACTATGTACTATGCTACTTGTTGTACAATCTACACTACTCCTACTCTATCAAACTTCAGGGTTAAGAAAAGGATATAAGTAATGGGTGACCCCTGTGGGCTATACTACACCTTCAACATACTTCCATTAATAAGTCCTTTGAGAAATTTTCCCTGTAATGTAGCTAGCTTGGCAGAACCAACGTCGCTAATATAGACCAA
The DNA here is from genome assembly GCA_009831015.1 of Picea engelmannii. NCBI lineage: Eukaryota > Viridiplantae > Streptophyta > Pinopsida > Pinales > Pinaceae > Picea > Picea engelmannii. The sequence goes on along the minus strand of ML796262.1, from coordinate 373,064 downwards.
ATGGAAAGGAACCAACCAACACATACATAATTTGCCAAGGTGTTGTAAATATTTGTTGTCATACAACAAGACCAAAGATCCAGGCTGAAGTAGTTTCTAGTGGATGCTGTGATGATGCCATGCTTTCTCTCTTTTATTTTTGATCATCTAGATGAATCCTACCATAATACAGACCTCCTTGAGCTCCATACATTCATCTAATCATTTTTGAAGAGACCGTCCATCTGTCATTTGAGTTGTTAGAGAAACCCAGAGGCTAGAGACAAAAAATTCTAGCGAAATGACTGCTTCTTTACCACAAACCAAAATGAATGGTTTGTGCTTCACCAGACTCTTATAAGTTTCTTGATATGCCCATAATACTATAGGGATACACTAATCCCAATCACCACACTTCACATTACAAACTTTGGTTAAAGCATGTTCAAATTTTTTATTTAAAGCTCCAACTGTCATTAGCTTGAGGATAATAGAGAGTGCTCTTTTGGTGGTGGATCATAAACTCCTGAGTGAGTTGTTGAATGGTCTCATTCATAAAATTTAAGCCTTGGTCACTCATTAGCACCTTTGGACAACTGAATCTTGTAGTCACATTCTCAAAAATGAATCACATTGTTGTTTATGTTGTACAATCTTTTACCGACGCAGCTTCGACCCATCTCGTTAGATATTCTATGGCAGTAATAATATAGCACACACTTGTCTGACACATAGGGGGAGAGATTGGGCCCACAAAATCAATGGCCCACTTTTCAAAAGGTTCCAAGGCTGTGACATAAAACAATGAGAGCTCGTCTCTTCGGCAAGGTTTTCCAATCCATTGACATACATCGCAACGTTTACAATATTCCTTGGAATCTACAAAGAGTGAGGGCCACCAAAGCCTTGCATGCATAACTTTCTACATTGTGTCCTTACCTGCATTCTACCCTCTGGAAATACCCTCATGTGCTTCATATGAAATTGGACATCGTTCAAGCTCTAATGCACACCTGTGCAGAATGCCATCCGCTCCCAACTTATACAATTTCCCCATGATCAACAAATAATATGTGTTATGGGTCACCAATTGAAGACATTTAGCCTGGGTATACCTTGGTAGAGCCCATCCTGACATGAGAAATTATGCGATCTTGACCAATTAATTAGGAACTTCTTCAACTCATAAGAGTTGTGCATTTGGGAGTTCATCATCTAGGCTCTTACTAGCCTATCCATTCTCAAGACGTGATAGATGATCCGTGATGACATTATATTTTCTTGGCTTGACCACAACCTCGAAGTCAAAATCATGAAAGATCAACAACTAGCGCTACATTCTTCCTCCTAGAACTGACTTGTTGACCAAAAACTTGACCATGGAGTGGTCTGTAAAGAATTTGAAAGGGGTCGCCAATAAGTAATGACGAAACTTTTTCAAGGCATATACCATAGCAAGGCCCTCACACTCTGTTGTATTATCATTCTTATTTGCATCAGACAACTTGTGACTGGAAACATATACCATATGGCTAATATTACCTTGGCCTAGTTGCACAAGAACTACTCCCATCATAATGGACGAGGCATCTACATGAACGTGAAAGAGCTTAAACCAATTACAAAAAACTAGAATCGACGCATTGACGAGCTTCTCTTTTAGAGTATCTAAGTCTACCTAACATTCTTGGGTCTAGACGTACTTGGTATCCTTGCACAATAACTTCTCCAGAGGGGATGCAATCTTCACATAACCCTGAATGAACCACTGGTAATATCCTATATGACCTATTGCCGCATGCATCTCAGAAAAAAGTGGGGATCACCATATCTAATATGGCGACAATCTTAGTTGGATCAACTAAAAATCCATCCTTGCAAACGATGTGCCACAATAGTGTTCCAAAGGGTGTATAGAAGATGCACTTCTTCAAATTTAATGAAATCTAGAGTTTATGACGTCAATCCAACATCAATTGAAGGGATTGCATGTGTTCTTTCAACAAACTGAACACTGTACAATCATCCAAATAAACTTCAAGAAACTTGTGGATAAATTCCTTGAAGATCACAACCACTATTTGAGAAAAAACAACAGGTGCATTTTTCCAGTCCAAATGGCATCACAATATACGCAAATGACCCCCATTTCGTCGCAAAGGTGGTTTTGGTTTGATCCTCCTCCGCTATTTGAACTTGCTGATACCCCAAAAAACCATTTGTAAAAGAGTAGGCTTCATGTCCTCCAAAATTTTCCAATATCTCATCAGTGAAATTGGTAGGGAAAGGGTCATGGATGTAGGTTGCATATAGACTTCTCATATCTACATGGATTAAAATATCATTGATTTTCTTAGGTTGCATAACCATAGGAAGAATCCAATCAGACTCCTCCATAGGGACAATGATTCTAACATCCAACATCTAATCCAATTCTTTGTGTACTTTTTTGTTATATTTTGGATTTAATCGATAAGGCTTCCTCTTGATCGGTTTGGCATTCAGCTTGAGTTGAATTTCCATAGATCCCAACAATCCTCCAATTCCATTCATTTCTAAAAAGTTATGGGGAAACAAGTCCTCATATTCCTTAAGTAGGTCGACAACTTGAGTGACAGTCTCCTTATCCCAGTAATCTCCAATGATGGCCATTTTGGGCGCTTCCTCTGTGCCAATATTATGATCCTTGGTCTTAATCAGACGACCATAGTCCGACATAGCCATCTCCACTGCCTTTCCTTTCAATGTGCTCTCACCTTCAGATTGTTTGATCTATATTCCCCGTGGTTCATCATCATCAATATTATCAACATCGACCTTCCAACAACAAATAGCCTCTTTCATTTTTTCCATTGGCCAGTGATATGAGCATACTACCCTGGGTGTGGCTTCCTTTGGCTAATAATGAAATATAAAGTCCTTAATCTAGAGGAGGGCCTCTCTTTGAGCTGAATCTTATGTTGTGAAGCGAAATGTTAATAAAAATTGTGAACTAACATGGGTCCACTCTATCGTTTGCCTCTTGAGTTCCTCCTAGATATACTGGTTCCTAGGAACCATACCCACAGTATCAACTAACAGATGGACCCATTGGGTTCAAGGAATATTCTTAGAAATCCAACGTCATTTCCAAAAAGAAATGTGTTCTTGGGGATCTTCAGTGCCCTTATATCGATTTTCCAATTCGAACTCGAAGATGGGTTGGAACAATACTTTTATCAACTTATCCACCTACACCCAATCCTGGATATTCGTGTGATGCCTTGCCAACCACCACGCAGGTGTCCCCCGAACCATGACATCCATGGTCTGGATCTTGTGTTCTATTGGGATGACCTTCTCCATCTGCACCAGGAATGCATCTACCATCCCCATTCCATCAAATAATAGGGCATCACATAACTCAGATCTGATCCAACGCAATGCTTTAGTTATCCTTGCACATATGTGAGTAGGGATCTCATACAACTTGTTTTGCCATCATTCCATGGCATCTTCAAAGTCAATATCATAGGACTTTACGCTCTACCAACATAACTCCCCATCTACAATGGGAGATATGTAATATTACATGTGCCTAGTGATCTTATAGATGTTCTCAATAACTGAACCTCATGCATCATCATCCATCAACTCACTATATCTGTCCCCTTCATCAGGATCAAGAGGTGTGATCACGCGTAGGATTTCTATCTCAAATAACATTTGCCTCTTCTTCAAATTCAACACTACATTATTGTTGAAGGCCCAGTTAATGCCAAGAAATGTAGGGTATGGATCAAAGTCATCCATAATCTCTATGACTTCATAGTCATCCTTCGTCTTCACCCCTTCTATATTCACCTCTACTTGCTCTAGTCGGCTTATAGGATAGATACTATACTTTTTCACCAACCGAAGGTGGATGTTCAACCAGAACAAAATTGGCTTCCCCATCAACTCCCAAGAATTCTTTAGCAATATGTTCACATTGGAACCCAGATCCAACATGACTCTATCCATGTCATACCCACCAAGCTTCGTTGTCATCTTGAACTTGCATCCAGTGTGCTTTTTCTTACTGACCTGACACAGATCTCTTTCTGGTAGGGGGGATGATATGTTCTTATCAGTCCCTTGTTCCCCCATGCAGGTAGCTAACATCTGTGTCAACTTTTTCATAGCATTGGGATTGTTGGAGCCGCCTTTGTTTTTCTAGCCCGTCACAAATTTCATTTTTAATGCTCGAAGTCGAAAGATGGTTTTCATATTTTCCGTCTGTGGTTTAAAAATCTCTAAAGATTTATTAATGCAAATAGCGATGATTATTATACTCTCGAGGTGAGTCCTACCCTTCGTAAAAATGTTTCCTCTTTTTGTTCTACCTCAGGATCTCGTAGGTCGGATGCTATAAATCACGTAGTTCACACGTCCCGAGCAATGAAACAACGAAATCACGGTAAGGATATAAATGTAATTAATTAATCACTTAATCCGAGTTTATCTTCCCTTTTTAATTAAGTCGTATTATCGCGATCTCGCAATTTCGCATCTTGGTATGCAAATTTCCCGAAAACTTACCTTTGAAGCTTCGAGTCGCGATACAGTGAATCTAAATAATTACAAAATTAATTAAGCTCCTAATCACGATTACGTTTTTATTAACCAAAGTCGATCATCGCAATCTCGGGTGTTAGAGGTTCAAAGTGTCAAAGGAAAATTCCCGATACAACGAGTGGCGAAAGATTAATTAACGTTGGTAAAGCCAGATTAATTAAGCTAAATCAATACATCCTGCTTTTTTATGCTTGCATGATTGACGAGGTAACCTTATTTCTTCCATACGCCAAATGACACTTCAAACCGCCAAAATTTATGGCATTAATTAGGAAATAGGGTGAATCGATGAATAAAGCTTGGGTTTTTATGGTTAAATTTAATTCTGAGCATGATTTTGATAGATTTCATCTGAAAGAGTACCAGTTTTCGAATATATATAGAACGGTTATGCATTATAGCAAATTCATTTCTACATTACGCAGAGCACATTTTCTCGGTGAGCTGACTTCTGTATGTATACGTATTTCTATCGCAGAAGAGCTAAAGCACAATCTCCAGCCATGGCTCCGCGAAAAGCATCCAAAGCCAGTGTTGAGGTTTCGGGACAAGGCTTGGACAACGTTGCTGATACTTCACCTCGAAGTGTCGACTCTTTCCTGAACTGGTCTTTCGTTTCCGATGTTCTGCAGGCTGAATTGGTGGATTATTCCAATGATTCCAACGACAACGAAAAATATGATATAACCACCAAGTATAATATCGTCATCCAATCCAGAATGCACAAAGTAGCAGCCAGGCCACGACTACTTCCATATTATGATATGGTCCGATGGGCATTAGACCATGTGGACATACCAACCAGAACCATCATGAGTGAGTGGAAGGTCACCGTCAGGAATTTCCGGCCTGAACATCTGTAAGCCATGTATAAGTTGCCCACAACGTTCAACTTTACATATGGTGCCGAATTCTTAGACAAATTCAAACAGAAGGAATGTGTGCAGTATGATAAAACCATGTCTAGCTTAATAAAAGATTGGGTTTCACGCTCTGCGAAGTTCAAGATAGACAGTCATGGTGTATATTCAATAGCTTCTTTAGAACCGCAGTACAAGTATGTAGCCATGATGACATGCATGTTGTACGGGAGAGAGGACACCTCACATTTCTTTCTTCCATGGGTACCTCTAATGTTTCGAGTCGTCGAAGGTTGTTCCTTCGACTGGGTGAAGATGCTGTCTGACAGCCTAACCAGTCGGGTCACAGAGTATTGGGCGCAGAAAGAAAGCGGAAAAGTTGCTGCATTTTTTATGTCTGCATACATTATGGACATCGTTTGTTATTTAACACCATTTCCCTTAATGAGATGGAGTTGGAATCCAGTAGAAGACGAGCCCATACACGTCTATCATTCAAAATTATGGGAAAACAAAGCGGAAAATTTCGTATACAAAATCTTCAACTGGGTGACAGTGCCTCTGCATGTCACTATTTTCGGTCACCCGCCACCCAGGATCTTGGACAATATAGTGATGGATCTGAGTAGCATAGCTGACTAGTATGTAGAAGCTGAATTTTCATATCTTAGAGTTTTTGGGGCTTCTGTTCCCCTGCATGCATTGCCATTGTTCATTCCTGACAAGTTGGCTTGTCGTGAGGTTGCTAGGAAAACAGTAATTGGTGGTATAAGCAAGGAGCTTAAGGGATACTCAAAGAAGGTATGGCCACCTTTTCCTGTTCATTTAAATTCTTATTCTTTATTATATTTCGGGCATGCCAAAGCTGAGGCAACATCCCTGGAAGACCTAAATTTGCTCCTCATTGAATACAAGAAGCACGATCCGCAAAGGGTCGTGAGCAATCATTTGGCTAGTTGCGGGCTCAAGAGATTTGAGCACGAGAATTCACTGTCGGATGACATTTTTTGAGGCGCAAGGTCCTATGCCAAGATTCTAGCTTGGATACAAACCTTGACACCCAAGGAAAGAGACGATGTTCTGAAGTTCCAGGAACATCGACACAGTTGTCTTCCCATAGTGTTGCGGGGTGAGAGCCCGAGTACAGCGGAGGCGAAACAAAGAGATGCCGAAGGATCTAAGGATGCGACTCCCGATCAAGAAAAACACTAGGATGAGGGAGAGCAAACGAAGAGTCCGAAAGATGAGATAAAGACTCCCGACCTGCCGAAGAAGCAGAGTCTGGTTGCTACTCCAGGAAAATCAGCGAAGCAGATCGGAGAACCTATCACATCAGTTACTCCCTTGCAGTCTACTCAGGTAAATATTGATGCACGATGGATCTTCAATGAAGAGTTGAGGCCTATAAGGGTAGAATAAATCCCTCTAAATGAGTTTTTCTTAGATAAGAAGAGAAAGGCAGTGGTAAAGAGGGAATTCTATCAGGAAGGAGAGTCAACTGCCAAGAAATATAAAGTTATAACTGATGGAAAAGACAAGAATAATGAACAATTCGCGACTGAAAGAGCAGGGACATTAGGAGCATACGCCACGGAAAATCAATTTTCAGTCGGGGTCTTGAAAAACCAGCTGAAACGAAAGAATCGCCTCATCAAGACCTTGGAAGCTAGACTAGCCACAACAACAGAGACTGCCAAAGACCAGGCGAGTGTAGGCATAGAGAAAGAAAGGTTGGTCGATAAAAATGAAATAGAGCTGCTCAAGACTAAGCTCAAACAAGCACAATTGGTGGTTCGGGATGGTCATATGCAAGCGAGCTAGCAAAAAGATTTGATCCAACAGCTGCAGGCTAGGGTGGAAATCGCCGAAAGCAAAATGATAGATATCGAGATGTTTCAGTCCTAGGTGATGGAGATTCAAAGCAGAGTCTCTGCGGCCCAACGAAATTTACTCGGCAAAGTAGAGGAGATTCGGGACAACTTCTTGTTGGTTAATCAAGTTTTGGAGAATTTAACTGCTAGAGAAAGGGAAGCTGGAGCAGCACGGGTCGCCTTCCAAGAGGCTATGTTAGCCACAAACAACAGGGGTTCGGGAAGTATTCCCAGGTTCACCATTTCAGAGCAGACCAGAGGAAACATTCTATTAAAGGAATGGGAGCACAACATCACAGAAGGCAAGCTGCAAGCCAAAAGGGTAACGAATTCTTTAGAAGAGGCCTTTAGTTCTATAGATGGAAATCTGCTAGGCATTGATAGCAGAGGTAGTGCCGAGGCATTGATTCAAATGAATGTGGAAAAAATATCACTTGATTTAAAGGAAAAAGAGGAAAGAGATTTGACCGAGATCTCCCAAATGACTATGGCGGACATAGTCCAAATAGACAAATGTATGATTAAACCAAGCACGCAATTATGCGCTATCAACATCATAGACAGACAGATGGAAGATAGGCTACCGCAATTAGCCCGAGATTGTTACTCTTTTGAGGCCAACTATCAAGCAGAACCGTCAAGGCTGGTATCTCGGCTGATTGAAAGATGTGTCACCTGTATCAAGCACGCGCATGAGGACAAACTTCTGGTGCCAAGTAAAGACAGAGAAGAAGAAATGGAGCGATTGCTCTCCTCCCTATCATAACCAAAATTTTTGTAACGATTGAGATTCCATCTTATTTGTAAAACTATATAAATATACCATAGAAAAAAATAAACGAGGCTGGACCTTTTTGTGTCGATTGTAACCGAGTTTTTACATTTTGAGAGTTAATACAAAGAAAATCTGAAGATTCTCAATTCCGTCACGACTGTGTTATGAGTTTGTTTTCTTGTATCTCATATTTCGTTTCATTTCATATTCATAACTGATGAATGCTTCGTTATAATTTAGTACGACCACTACTATAGCGAATGGATTTTAGTTTTCTGTAATTGTTTATTGTTTTTCCTCTGTACCATCTATTAGCAGGTGTAAGACCAGTCAACACTTTCAGAATTCTACATATATTTTATGCTACATCGGGTTATTTCCTTACAGTTTTCCTCTTCTGTTTATACGTGAGATTCTCCCTTGATAGGAACCTTACACTATAGACAACTAAATGTTTTTCTCCCACCTCATACATTTTATTAAGATATAACTCAATTACGGGAAAGAGCCTTTGATTTGCACCCCGTTTTATTTTTGAATTCGTAAACTCTCTTTTATATGACCAAATTGAGACAACACTTAATTTCTCTCTGAAGTTTTTCTTATTTTACTGTTCCTCCATGACTGTCCCTGTACCAACATAGCCCAATATCAAACCCAAATTATCAAATCAAACGCACATTGCCTTAAATCTTTTCGATACTATTCTTAAAATATCTACTACCCGGGTTGAACTCGAACATTCATGGGCAGCGATTGAACATGATATAACCATCCAGGAATAGTTGGAAGCTAGACAATGCCAACGTAGAAATATTCCTTAGTTTCCTTTGTCGAAGGTTGACGTTTCTCTTTTCTCCACTCTTTACCCACTTTCGGATGCCTAGACACTGTACTTCTAAGCCTTAAGTACAGACTCTGGAACAACATCTTTCTGGCGCCATTGCCGGGGAGCGAAGTTACGAAACCTTTTTCCCTGGGAAAATGACATTTGTGTTTTGTTGAAAGCGTTACCCTTTGATAGTGAACAAAGAGTACACACCTTTTTAAGGATTTTCAATCTTTCACTTGGCGACTCCGCAGGTAATAAACTGGCATCCGGTCGAAGGAATACCAGACAAAACTTGGATGGTAAGCAAATTACACCCGTTACCGATCCCGAGAAGATTCTAAAGGCGAGAGGCTCTCTTAAGCCAACCGCTGCGGTCTACAAACTTAAAACCCCACAACTGAAGACTAAGAGTCCTTCTGAACCCTCAACTTCACTCATTCCTCTCTTTGATACTAAAGATTTAATGTCAATTTGCTCCGAATTTAGGAGTGAGATTCATCCAACAATCCCCTTAGTACACAAAGGAAAGGGCCCTCTTGAAAGTTCATTGGCAGTAGACATACCATCTTTCCTTCAGGTAAATTTCCCAACCTCACCTAATTTTGAAGAGTGTGTTACACATTCGGTTTCCACACCCGTCGGTTCTCCCGATTTCATCTCTTGCAAATCAGAGGAACTAAGTCCTCACATTCCTTATTTTTCATCGCCGGATTTTCCTCGTCACGAAGAAAATAAAGATTCACTTTTAATTTTCCGAAACCCCCTTTACGACTTTCCACAAATAACGATGGCAACCACCGGAGGAGGAGGTGGAGGGTTTATAGGAGGAGGTGGAGGGTTTGTCGAAGGAGGAGGGGGAGGAGCTCCTCTAGGAGGATCTGGAGGCCAAGGGCCTACCCCCCCTCCCAGAGTGTTTGTGAAAGTTGCAGCCAGATATGCCCCCTTGGTATTGCCTGTTCCCCTACATGACCTTCCCGAAAATTACATAAAAAAATTACCAAAATTCACCGAGGAAGGGGACCTGACCGTGACCGAACACACTAATTTCTTTGATCAATTCGCGGATATCCTAGGTATCGAACATGAAGACGTATATTCGAGGCTTCTTTTTCAAACCTTCGAAGGCTAGGTTCGAACTTGGTTTCGAAGTCTACCTGCATATTCTATCTTGTCTTATGACGCCTTAGAAGATGCCTTCCTCAGATAGTGGGGCGAAAGAAAAGACCACTTATATTATTTAACCGAATTTGGGTCTTTAAGAAAAAAGAATTCAGAAATAGTCATGGAATTTAGTCAAATATTTAACAAACTGTATAACAAAATCTCATCCGAGGTTAAACCATCCCAACCCGCGGCCAAGGTAACTTTCGCAGGGGATTTTGAACCAGATTTTGCACTCCTTTTGCGGGAAAGAAGGGGAGCCACCCTAAACCGAATGTAGGACGATGCTGTAGAAATTGAGTCTAATATGATGGCTTTCGGTAAGCTTAAAGATAAAATAGAAACTGGAAATTGAGAAACCAAATGCTTTAGAGAACAAGCAGTTCCGTTAGGGTCTAATAGATCCACAGATGATAGGGTAGACGATATGGCCAGAGTAAGTAAAGAACTGTCTAATAAAATATCCAAAATGGAGCTGGAACAGGACAAAGCTGATTCTTTCCCCAAAAATGATTTCAAGAGGAACCCCAACCCCCCAAACCAGCAAAGACAAATAAAAAACGAAGATCAAAAAATTCAAGCTCCTCTAAAGAGAATTTTTTTTATAGGAATGAGCGATCTCCAAGATTTTGGAGATTCGGATAATGATGTCACGAACTTCGGTGATGACTGCACGCAACCCTATATGACTAGAGAAGACTATGAAAAATCTCTAAACACTCAACAACCGTCGGCTAAGGGTGAAGAAAGTGATCATACTGGCCTTTGTGGCTCTCAACAAGAAACTGAAATGATAATGGATGAGATCCAACCCAAGTACAACTTACGATCTAAGAGTAAGCCCACCTCAACTACTCAACCCAAGAAAATCCTCCAAAGAGGTCAAGCTTATGAGCCTACTCCGGAAGAGACCTTATTACCCAACAACAAAAAGAAAGTGTTAAGCACACAAGGGTCTGAAATGGGAAAAGTTGAGCCCCAAGCACAAGGAACCGAAACAGTAAATAAAGTTATGCCTTCAACCAAGACTCTGAGTAATAAAGCGGTCCAGACAAATAAGTCGGAAAGGAAGGATTTGGAAGTCTCAACCAAAGAAACAGACAAGGTGAGCGGAGCTTTCAGTTTTGAAAATGTGATAAATAAAATTAAGATACCAATCCCTTTGGTAGAATTAGCAAAAACCCCATTTATCGGAAGCAGATTACCAAAGTGATGGGTGTTTCTGAGCTAGAAATCCAGTCCGATGTTTTAAACCTGGAATATGAAAAACCTAACATCACTTTTGGTCCCCATTTTCAAGGGGTCAAAGACACCATTTCTCCCTTTTATATCACTTTAAATGTGTATGATCAATTGCTACATAATTGCATGTTAGACTTCGGAGCCTCCCATAACGTTATGCCTAAGATTATTATGGACAAATTGGGTCTCCAGATCACCAGACCTTATGGAGATATTTACTCTTTTGACTCAAGAAGGGTTAAGTGCATGGGGATGATAAAAGATTTGGTAGTTACCCTGGCGCAGGTCCCGGTTAAGAGTATCCTGATGGATGTGGTTATTGCAGATATTCCCCCTAAGTATGGCTTACTGTTGTCTAGGTCATGGGGAGACAAGTTGGGGGCCTCTCTTCAATTGGATATGACGTTCGCCACAATTCATGTGTTCGGTGGTCAGTTTACTCGGTTGCACAAAGATACGAGATTAGCATATACAGTGAGCGACCCTCAAAACCCAAACAATTTCCCTATTTACATTGCGGACCAAGATCTGGGAAATTGTATCTTGTCTTTTGATGATGGTTTAGATGGTTGTCTAGAGGAAAATGATATAGAGCGAGAAGAGTCAAGTTACATGACAGAGGATCTGTGTAGCACCAGTGTCTGGAAAATGTATTTTGACGGTGCCTCATCTTCTGAAGGGGCAGGTGCAGGAGTTCTTTTAGTGGCTCCCGAAGGTAAGTTCGTTGTTCCTTTTTCCTACTGACTACAGTGGGATATAGATTACACTAACAACGTATGTGAATATGAAGCGTTGGTCTTAGGATTAGAGGTTGCCAAAAAGCTAAAAATAAATAACTTAGAGGTATATGGAGATGCAGAGTTAATAGTCAAATAGATAAATCGACAATACCAAGACAAGCATCCCAGATTAAGATCATACAGGAATTGTGCCTGGGATCTCATGGAAATTTTTTTCTCGTCCGTAAATGTCCACTTCATCCCACGCGCAGAAAATTTACATGCTGACACATTGGCTAAAGCAGCTTCAACCTTCTCTCCTCCCATGACTTTCAAATTGAAGTATCACTTTGAAATCAAACACAGACCATCTATACCAGACAATATCCAACACTGGCAGGTCTTTGAGGATGACGAACAAATTAAGAAATTTCTTGAAGCAGTGGGTGAATTCTCTGAAACCCATGCAGACCAAGAAAATCAAAATGACCCGATATGGATCATGCAAGAAGGGGAAGATCCTAAAGATTTCCGAGAAAAAATCGCGGATCATCATATGCTGGTCCTTAAAAACAACTAGATTCTGAAAGGACTGATTCCTTTAGAAAGACTTTTTGATCAGAATGACATACCTGCAAAATCCACTTTACAATCCCAACCAGAAGAAGTGGAGGACTATGATATAGGAACTGAAGCAGAATCCAAAATGTTAAAAATATACAAGTTCCTCCCTCCCGAAATAAAAAGTGAGTATAAAGACCTACTCAGACAGTATAAGGATGTTTTCGCCTGGTCTTATGATGAGTTAAGAACATATGACACTTTCGTAATTGATCACAAGATACCTTTAAAGCCTGGGGTAAAACCATTTAGGTAAAAGATTAGACAGATCAACCCCATTTTGTTCCCTGTGATCAAAAAAGAAGTTAAGAAACTTTTAGATGCGAAAATAATAGTATCTTTGAGATATTTAGACTGGGTAGCAAACCTGGTCCCGGTCAAGAAAAAGAACGGGGAAATCAGACTGTGTGTGGATTTTAGGAACTTAAATAAGTCGTCTCTCAAGGACAACTATCCGCTACCCAAAATGGACCATGTGTTAGAAAAAGTAGTTGGAGGAAACCGAATGTCTATGATCGACGGGTTCTCTGGTTATAATCAAATCGCCATGAATGAACAAGACGGGGAAAAAACTGCTTTCACCACACCATGGGGTACGTTCATGTATGACAAAATGCCTTTTGTTTTTATGAATGCAGGGGCCACATTCCAACGTGCTATGGAAATCRCTTTCATAGGAGAAAGAGATAAATTCCTAGTCATTTACCTCGACGATTTGACRGTTTTCTCTAAAMCCGACGAAGAACACTTGATGCATCTTAAACAGACTTTCGAAAAATGCCGCAGGTTTGGTCTATCTTTAAACCCAAAGAAATCACATTTCACCATGCGGGAAGGTAAGATTTTGGGTCATATCGTATCTAGGGATGGAATCAGGATTGATCCTAAGAGGATTGAAGCAATAGATACTATAAATATTCCCAGAAATGTAAAATAGATTCAATCTTTCTTAGGAAGAATAATTTTTTTACGAAGGTTTATCCCAAATTTCGCTGAGATTGTAAAATTGATCACATGTATGTTGAAGAAGGACAACGAAGTAAAATGGACAACCGAGGCCAAAGCATCGTTCACACATATTAAGAAAGTCATAAGCGAGGCACCTGTGTTAGCGAGTCCCGACTATCTAAAGGATTTTCTTATCTTCTCATTTGCCTCCGAACACACTATCATCGCGGTGCTCCTACAAAAGAACGAAGAAGGATTCGAGCAACCAATCATATTTTTTAGCAAGAGCCTTAGAGACGCAGAACTGAAGTATGATATAATATAAAAACAGGTGTACACCATGGTAAAAGAATTAAAGGCATTCAGAACGTATGTACTACACTCGAAGATAATTGCGTATGTGCCTACCAGTTCTGTGAAAGATATATTGGTACATCCAGATAACGACGGAAAAAGAGGGCAATGGCTCGCCAAAATCCAAGAATTCGATCTGGAAGTCAAACCAACCAAATTGATAAAAGGGCAAGGCATGGCCAAACTCTTAGCTGAGTCGAATTTCAGAGCCCTAGATATCAATTTCCTGCAGGAAGGTGACGAAGACATGAACCTAAATGAGTTGAATGAGGAAACATGTCCAAATAAGATCGAAGAGAAGTTCATATCGTCAGGCTGGTACAGAGACATAGTGTCGTACCTGCTAACCCTAAAATGCCCAAATGAGTTATCACCATCTAAAGCCAGGACTTTAAAACTCCATGTAGTTAAATATTGTATCACCGAAAGTCAGCTATATTGGAAAGATCCACTCGGTTTCCTGCTAGTCTATTTAGTCGAATAGAAAACTCAGCGGGTTATAGATGAATTTCATGAGGGAATTTGTGGGGGGCATCATGCTTGGAGAGATACAACTTATAATATTTTGAGGGCTGGGTACTACTGGCCAAAACTATTCTCGGACATTAATGCCAAAGTGCGTGCTTGCAACCCTTGTCAACTATTTGCAGGTAAACAGAAGCTCTCGGCACTGCCTTTAGTTCCAATCAAATCTGAAGCCCCGTTTCAGCAGTGGGGTCTAGACTTCATAGGCGAGATTAATCCCCATTCCAGTGCTCAACACAAGTGTATCTTAACCGCAAAAGATTATTTTACTAAGTGGGTGGAAGACATTCCAACCAAAAGGGCAACAGACTTGGTGGTAATCGATTTTTTAGAAGACAATAGTTTTTCTAGATTTGGGTGCCCCCGAAAGATAGTTACTGACAATGCCCAGGACTTTAAATCTATGGCTATGATCAGCTTCTGTCAGAAGTATAACATTGTTCTCGGCCATTCCACAACATATTACCCCCAGGGAAATGGATTGGCTGAATCATCTAACAAGAGCTTGGTAAATATAATCAAGAAAGTGTTGGATGAAAATAAAAGGTCTTGGAATGTGCACTTAAAATACGCATTGTGGGCGAATCACATAAGCACAAAAAGGTCAATCGGCATTTCGCCTTTTCAGATGGTATATGGGACCGATGATGTGCTACCTATAAACCTAGCGCTCCCCGTGATGAAGTTATGGCAAGATCAAAATGAAGAACCCAATCATGTCACCAGAAGGATAAATCAACTGATCGAGATTCAACAACATAGAGTCGAAGTAGATGAAAAGATGCAGAAGTACCAAGATGACATGAAGGAATTATTCGACCACAAAGCAAAGGACAAAGATTTCCTCCTAGGTGATTTAGTGTTAAGGTGGGATGCAAGAAAGGAAGAAGCAACAAAACATGGTAAATTTGAACACCTCTGGTATGGGCCATTCAGGGTCTCAGATTTGGAAGGAAAAAATTCTTTCCTACTGGAAAATATAGACGGTGAAGTCCTCAACGCCCCTGTCAACGGGCAGTATCTAAAGCATTATATGACGTAACAGTCGCCAGATTCACAAATATATATATAAATAAATAAATAAATAAATAAATAAATAAATTTCTTTATATATTTTGTGTACATATATATATTTTTCATTTAAACAGTGCTCTTGATTTTCTTTTTTCGTTCATAAAATTTCAACACATTTCGGATAGCTCCGATAATCTTCGTATTTGCCTCTTACAGGATTCCAGCTGCATACAAAACAAGCAGGGGAAGTAAACTGAAAGTCGGTGTCAGAAATAAATCAGCTTAAACAGGTGATACCTAAGAAATTTCATATTGTGCAAAGAAATTGAAATGAATAGGTAAAGATGAGATTTCCCAAAAGACATGTTCTAAAGGACTATTAAAGAAAACCGAGGTAACCTCACTCAAACAACAACATCAGCTGAACTGATAAATAACACAGTTGTTTCTTGGTTTAATAGCTTATGAAAAATTAAGACAAATTAAATGATTCACCCAATTTTAAATTTTAAATGATAATATCTACAAGAGTCAGTTTTAAATTTTTGACCTCTGTATTTTCAGTCAGTAAGTCACTACCTAGCATCCTTCTACCTTCGGGTTTACCTTTTAAAAAAAGTCATCATTTTTCCGTTTCATATAAGAAGGGATAAGAGTTTTTTCGTTTCAACCTCGTGAGCTTCAAAGAAGATTGTGGAAAGAAAGCGGGTGTTCAAAACTTCTCGATCCCCTGCTAAACGAAGGAACGTTTAAAGTGATCCTAACTTTCCTAGGTTTTTCAACGACATTGGAGGATTGAAGCTTGCTCAAATAGAATGCCCTAAGAAAGTTATTTTCCCTTTTTCCCTATGAACGAAGGTGTAGTGAAGGTCAAGGGAAGGTTGGTACCGAGTAATCAAAGTAAGTTGACAGACCTATAATGCAAAAAATTACACAGATATCAGCCCTGATACAAACTGATTGCCCCCATGTTCGCTCTCTAAAAGCAAATTATAAGACAGGTGGTGAAAGGAAATTCAGAAATGATTGCCCCCACCTAGTCCAAGAGACAATGAAAGGAAATTCATAAATGATTGCCCTCGTCTCAGCATTTAAATGCATGAATATATTCCGAAGTGGTGAAAGGAAATTCAGT
Source organism: Picea engelmannii (assembly GCA_009831015.1). NCBI lineage: Eukaryota > Viridiplantae > Streptophyta > Pinopsida > Pinales > Pinaceae > Picea > Picea engelmannii. The sequence goes on along the minus strand of ML796262.1, from coordinate 356,432 downwards.
AAAAAGGGGCCAGATAACTTCACCGGGGTACTGAACAGGCTCGCTGGCAGTGAAGCAATATCTGAGATATCTATAAGGCTGTTATACATGAATATCACTCTACTTCGGTAACCAATTCTTTTTAAAAACCTGATCTACATCCCAAGTTCAGATGGGACTTCCCAATTAAAAACATATAATCTTCTTCTTTTGATGCAAGCTAATAACCGCAAGATCTGTTGGGTTTCCTAGAACTGTTTTGATTGTGTTAAAGCAGACCTGAAATTAGTAGCGGGAAAGGGAAATTCATGAAAGGGACTACAGCTAAGTTTAAAAAGAGTATCTGAGTTTGAAAAAAACTTTTCAAGGTAAAAAACAAAGTCTCTTTCCCCCTTCGATACCCTGTTCTTAGGAACCTTTTCGCCTGATTGAAGCTATTGACTCCATTTACCCAATATTGGCACGTGGTCTACTGTTCTTCCCACCTTACAAGAAAGCGAGATCCCTAGTTGGAGCCTATGTTGGAGCCGCCTTTGTTTTTCTAGCCCGTCACAAATTTCATTTTTAATGCTCGAAATCGAAAGATGGTTTTCGTATTTTCCGTCTGTGGTTTAAAAATCTCTGAAGCTTTATTAATGAAAATAGCAATGATTATTATACTCTTGAGGTGAGTCCTACCCTTCGTAAAAATGTTTCCTCTTTTTGTTCTACCTCGGGATCTTGTAGGTCGGATGCTATAAATCACGTAGTTCACATGTCCCGAGCAACGAAACGGCAAAATCACGATAAGGATATAAGCGTAATTAATTAATCACTTAATCCGAGTTTATCTTCCCTTTTTAATTAAGTCGTATTATCGCGATCTCGCGGTTTCGCAGCTCGGCATGCAAATTTCCCGGAAACTTACCTTCGAAGCTCCGAGTCGTGATTTGACGAATCTAAATAATTACAAAATTAATTAAGCTCCTAATCATGATTATGTTTTTATTAACCAAAGTCGATCATCGCAATCTCGGGTGTTAGAGTTTCAAAGTGTCAAAGCAAAATTCCCGATACAACGAGTGGCGAAAGATTAATTAACGTTGGTAAAGCCGGATTAATTAAGCTAAATCAATACATCCTGCTTTTTTATGCTTGCACAATTTACGAGGTAACCTTATTTCTTCCATACGCCAACTGACACTTCAAACCGCCAAAATTTATGGCATTAATTAGGAAATAGGGAGAATCAATGAATAAAGCTCGGGTTTTTATGGTTAAATTTAATTCTGAGCATGATTTGATAGATTTCATCTGAAAGAGTACCAGTTTTCGAATATATATAGAATGGTTATGCATTATAGCAAATTCATTTCTACATTATGCAGAGCACATTTTCTCGGTGAGTTGACTTCTGTATGTATACGTATTTCTATCGCAGAAGAGCTAAAGCACAATCTCCAGCCATGGCTTCACAAAAAGCATCCAAAGCCAGTGTTGAGGTTTCGGGACAAGGCTTAGACAACATTGCTGATACTTCACCTCGAAGTGTCGACTCTGTCCTGAACTGGTCTTTTGTTTCCGATGTTCTGCAGGCTGAATTGGTGGATTATTCCGATGATTCCAGTGACAATGAAAAATATGATATAACCACCAAGTATAAGATCGTCATCCAATTCAGAATGCATAAAGTAGCAGCCAGGCCACGACTACTGCCATATTATGATATGGTCCGATGGGCATTAGACCATGTGGACATACCAACCAGAACCATCATGAGTGAGCAGAAGGTCACCATTGCGACTTTCCGGCCTAAACATCTGCAAGCCATGTATAAGTTGCCCACAACATTCGACTTTACATATGGTGTCAAATTCTTAGACGAATTCAAACAGAAAGAATGTGTGCAGTATGATAAAACCATGTCTAGCTTAATAAAAGATTGGGTTTCGTGCTCTGCGAAGTTCAGGACATACAGTCATGGTGTATATTCAATAGCTTCTTTAGAACCGCAATACAAGTATGTAGCCATGATGACATGCAGGTTGTACGGGAGAGAGGACACCTCACATTTCTTTCTTCCATGGGTACCTCTAATGTTTCAAGTCACCGAAGGTTGTTCCTTTGACTGGGAAAAGATGCTGTCCGACAACCTAACCAGTCGGGTCACAGAGTATCGGGCGCAGAAAGAAAGCGGAAAAGTTGCTGCATTTTTTATGTCTACATACATTATGGACGCCGTTTGTTTTTTAACACCATTTCCCTTAATGAGATGGAGTTGGACTCCAGCAGAAGACGAGCCCATACACGTCTATCATTCAAAATTATGGGAAAACAAAGCGACAAATTTCGTATAAGAAATCTTCAACTGGGTGACGGTGCCTCTGCATGTCACTATTATCGGTCACCCGCCACCCAGGATCTCAGACAGTATAGTGACGAATCTGAGCAGCATAGCTGACTAGTATGTAGAAGATGAATTTTCATATCTTAGAGTTTTCGGGGCTTCTGTTCCCCCGCATGCATTGCCATTGTTCATTCCTGACAAGCTGGCTTGTCATGAGGTTGCTAGGCAAACAATAATCGGTGGTATAAGCAAGGAGCTTAAGGGATACTCAAAGAAGGTATGGCCACATTTTCCTGTTCATTTAAATTCTTATTCTTTATTAGATTTCGGGCATGCCAAAGCTAAGGCAGTAGCCCTGGAAGACCTAAATTTGGTCCTCATTGAATACAAGAAGCACGATTTGTAAAGGGTCGTGAGCAATCATTTGGCCAGTTGCGGGCTCAAGATATTTGAGCACGAGAATTCACCCTCGGATGACATTTTTCGAGGCGCAAGGTCCTATGCCGAGATTCTAGCTCAGATACAAACCTTGGCACCTGAGGAAAGAGCCGATGTTCTAAAGTTCCAGGAACATCAATGCAATTGTCTTCCCACAGTGTTGCGGGGTGAGAGCCCGAGTACGACGGAGGAGAAACAAAGATATGCCGAAGTATCTAAGGATGTGACCCCCGATCAAGAAAAACACTAGGATGAGGGAGAGAAAACTAAGAGTCCGAAAGCTAAGATAAAGACTCCCGACCTTCAATGTTTGTTTCACGACTTAATTCATGCATTTCTCCTTCACATGTAAAGCACTTGAAATCCTTTAGGCGATGTTCCTCGATCACTCTTTTCTCGGTATGTTGCAACTCTTCCTATCTACACACTTCGTCCAATGACCTTTGCATCACACATTGTATTTCTTTGTGCACACGGTATTCCTTTAATGAACTTTGCATGGTGTGTTGTAGCTCTTCACGGGTGTGAGCCTCTTCTAGCAACATCTGTGTCACATGTTGGACTTCTTGAAGAATCTGAACCTCCTCAAGTGACCTTTGAGTTGCACATTGTAGCTCTTCTCGTGCTCTTTCTTCTTCGAGGGCCCTTTGCACATCGTGCAAAAAAATTTCTTGCTAAGCAACATCAAATTTAGGAGGGGGTTGCTCTTTCACCATGCTTCAATCTTTCGCTCCTCCTCGGGTTACCACCCAAACATCAACCTCCATATCCTTCTCATTTTTGCACGACTCTGCATGCACCATGTTGCAATGTATCCTCATTTCTTCTCACTTCTTCAGTATGTAGGGACACTCCTCGGTGACATGCTCATGGATGTAGCCATATCCACGGAGCGTGCGTGGTTTGGTACAAAAACTTGATACAAGATCGATCACTCCATAAAATCATCTTCGACCACACCCATATCTGCCTCTAGGACCTCCTTGGTATAAGCCTCTTTTAGCACTACCACAATCACCACCCTTGTGTTCTTCTTACACCCGGAATACATCGTGGGTGTGGTCATGCATCATCTAGAGCGACCAATTTTTTTTGACATCATGTCCCATGAACTTACAAAATTCACATAACTAAGTATGATGCATTTTCTAATACTTCTCCAAAGTTTGTCAACAGGGTGGTACATGGCCTCACTGTCTTCAGATCTAGCACCACTCTGCCTGAGGCCCGATCGGAAATGGACTCGGTGTACCTGTCGCCACATAGTTTCCAAGCACAGGGCATTCATCCCTACGATGCCCTTCAGATTGACACATGGTACACCAGACATGCTCGTGCATGACTCTTTTCTTGGACATGTCATGCAATTTCATCGTCAGGTTGGTTAACTGCGACTACACCCGCACCAATCTTGTCGATGTTTCTGCCCCTCCTAGTGTAGCCTCCAATCTCACGACAATCTCCATTGGTTCTAATTTCATCGTCACCTTTTGTTGGGTGAGTGGGACTCGAATATGGGGGAGTAACCCTGCAATAAACCATTCTTTGTGTTGCACGTCCTAGATTGGGAAGGTTAGCCTATCCAACAAAATATTGAATCATTGGTCATAATCCCACATAGTTTCCCCTTGTTTTTGATTAATCTCCTTGATTTTTGTAATACACTGAGACTCTGACTTAGGCTTTTGAAATTCCTTAAGTAGATCTCTTTTGATTTTTGATAGGGACCTCATCTATCCCACGAGCACAATATCCTTGTACTTTATGTACCATGTCAAGGATATGTCCCTGAGCACAGTTTCCAGCTATGCAATCTTTTTTGCTTCATCTGTGATCGTCTTCATAGACCATATTGCTTCACACGTGAACCAATGTTGTTCCACATCATCTTTAACCATTCCATGGAACACGAGTAACCTCAGGGTACTATCATAATTCACCATCTTCAATCTTGAACTAACTCCTCCTATCTGATTTTTGGGTGTCAGGGTTCTCAATATCAATACTCTTCTTGATGAAGTAGCACCGACTTTGCCTTCTTCTTCACTCGTCTCTTATCTTCTATCTCCTTCTACTCTTTCTCCTATTCAAATTGCCTCGTTGTCTGATGTTCTTTCTTCTTGATTACAAATGTGAAATGGGGTTGGTTCAAAAGGGAGGGGGGTAATTCCATCTTCTTTTGATATTTCTTGTGAGGTGACCCACAAAGTTTCCTACTTGCAGTCGCACAATACCATGTTCTATCACAAATTATTCTCCCCCACCACTAGGGGATCTTCCATATTCCTCTCTTGATCATGTGCCTCTATTCTATGCATCCTCTTCCTCCGAGGTTTCGACACTCTGCAACAACCAATGGGTTCATACTTCGTCTCTCAGGATCCTACTCCTACTCTTAATACTACTACTACCACTACCACTACCACCACTACTACTGGTATCCCCACTAGACACCCTACTCCACACGCCACGCCTCTTTTCAGGCCTAAATTCACCCATGCTCCTCCTTGGCACAACACGCTCTTTCATACTTCCTCCTGGTGTGGTCTCCTTTATATTCATCCTGAGCTTGACTCCTCATTGCATGCCCCTTGATATCTTCTTTCCACCTCTTTTTTTCACTTTCCTTCTCAACTTGGCTCTTCTTGCGTATCTTTTGACTCTTTTTCTCCTCCACTCTTCTGGGTTTATCCCATTCCTCACCTCATTCTAAAAACTTATGGATCCTCCTCAACATATCCATCTCCTCTCTCACTTTCCCCCCCTCTTTTCACCCCCCTAATGTTATGGGATTCTACTCTACCATCCTGTCAGACTCCATGCACATCAACCCTTTCTCCACAAACAATATCTTTATCCAGAGTGAGATTTCTTCCAGCAATATCTTCCTAGGTCCTTCTAAAAACTTTCTTTCAACCTCATTGAAAGAATCAGTGTACTCCACAACAGATTCAATGATATACCCCTCTTTTACTATAGTAAACCAAAAATTAATGGCTCGAGTCCACTTATTGTCCAATTCCTTTTTCATATCAAGTGTGACTTGATCCTAAGCCATTGGTTCTAGAGGCCATAAAGCAGAATTGGTAACAATGTTCCTTTTCATCCATTCATACAATACACAAGGAAATTTAGCAAAGAACATCTCATGCATATCAGTGTAGGGATACTTATATTTCCATCACTTAACATTGACTCTCAGACCTTGAGTTTCCCATGGGGAAAACTCATGCTCCGTTGTAGTTAACCAATCTTGAATTTCCTCCCGATATGGATACCACCTCATTTATTTCCTTCACTATTCAATACAATACTTCCAGGTCCCAGCAACAGAACCATTTGTTGGGTCATTTCATGCTTGCATGGGTCCTTCCTAATGTTGGCGAGTTAAGACCCAGGGTTTGTCCAGAGTTGACCAACAAAAGCCCCAAAGCATCGACATATCAATCTTTAGCTAAGGCTAAAGAAGGTCACACCAAAGATTCTATGAGGATCATAGAGACCATTTGGTCTTGTGTCGAGGATGAAGGGATAACAAACAGAGGTCCATCTAGGTTGACATTTATATCATTCCATAGCTAACATCTTACTATGATTAATATGAAAAAACAATACACACGCATGTCCGCATACCACATAAGTAACACATGATAGAGCATAATTTTTGTAGATTTATTATCATCCTCATTCCATCAATCTTAGGTATACATTAGGAAAATCATATATCGATAACAACAAAGTCTCATATTTCCTCAGGTAACTTCCCATATTTACAATAAATTGTTCCATGTGCATCCTTTCAGAAATTTTACATATGACATACCCATACTATAATTGGAGACCTTACAATACTACATAGGCTCAAAGCGAGCTCTTCAACAATGAACAACAAGCAATGTCCCAATGAATCAACCAAGAGAGTAACTATGTTTCTAATGTCATTGCTTCCTTTTATATCCTTCTCTGCTTTGGTTTTCTATCTCTTTCGGTTCTGCTCCACTCACTCTACTGACTGACAACCTCACACATTTCTATCACATGCCTACATCCCATGTATCCTTACTAGAATCAAAGCAATCTTAACTACTTGGCCAACTCATCTCCTTGTTGCTCCATGTTTCCTTGTGCTATTGGTAGTAATCAATCACAGAGATTTCCTAAAAATTATTTTCTTGATTCTGACATGTGTCTTCTTGATTTCTAGTGCATATTGTAGAACTGGAATTGGCATGCACACATCAAAATTGGATCCAGCATGCGCTTCTTGTCAATCATCATGTATCTGCGTGCAAAACTTGAATGAGCGCACACAACTTTGTTTGTGCACCCTTGATTTTTTTTTTCACAAGAACTAGTGGAAATATATTAATATGAAAAAAGGTGTGGCCAGAGCCACAAGAAGCATAAAGAGTTTTCAAAATTACATAATTCTAGCTCTGACAGAGCATCTTTCAACCTATTGTCTTTCTACCATCTATCCTTGTCCCATTCTTACTACTACTGTTGATTTTAACTACATAGATTCGACAAAAAACTTATTACGTACTGGGATTAAAACATACACAAGCTATTATTCACTTTTTTGTTAATTCGGGAGATTTCTCTGATTATTCTTGTTCCTCCTCGGCTTCCACTAGCGTGTTTAGGTTCGGTAGAATTCCCACTTCTGCTTCCTCTCCTTTTGTTGGCCCTGCAACGAAATTTGAATTACCAGGATCCTCATTCTTCTTTGTTGTTTGTTCTTGAAGAGAAACAAGTTGGTGACGCAAGAAATCTACTTCATCTTGAATTTGACCGATGAGAACATGATCCTGATTGAGAGTATCAAGTGTAAATGTTGTTGTATAACTAAGGGAATTAACTCTGAGATTCAATATTTTCCTTTCCTCATTGCTAGCCTCCAATTCCTTGTCCACATTGTTTGTCCACTCCCTTTTGTCCATACTTTCTTCTTTGTCCAGAAGAATTCGCAGAGAATGAGCTTGAGTACTGAGAATTGGGTATTCTAGAAGCTTGAGCAACCTATTTGAAGATTCTATAGAGTTTCTGGCAGAGCTTGGATTTCCTTCTTTAGGGGCATGCACCAGATTAAATCCACCAATTACATAATCCAAATTTGTTGAAAATTCTTGGGTTTTCTTAACTGCCCAGACTTATCAAAGGACAATCAACCTAGAAGCTTCCAACACAAACTCCAGATCCAAATTTTAGAAAGTTCATGGAAAACCATATTCCCAATTTCATTTATAATTACGCTTCCAACGCATACTTGATTACCCATACCTGAGATAACCTTCACAAACTGGCCATGCATATCTTGGGTATTGCTGACGAAATCCTCCTTAATTTTGTTGAAGAGACACACTTCTCCCTCCTTGCCACCTTCCACTATGATTAACATACCTCTCCCCTGTGCTAGATCCATCATAATTTGTGTATTCATAGGCTTCCCTCATACAAAATATATCCTATGAATGATCTCACCACGTGCTGACTGATACCATTTCAGATTTGGAATGACTGTTCCCAGGATTTTGAAGGAGTTAGATGATATAAAAACTGTGCATGTCCCTTCCACACGTTGAGGAGGATGTACCACATGCCTGAACCAAATTTGACACTTGGTCATTTCAAATTTTATGGAGGGGCAACCACCAACACCGTGCCATTCACCCCCATATGACCAGGAGCTAGCCCGCTAGCTTTGTTTGCTAAGGAATCTGCAATCGTGTTATGGTGACAAAGGATGTGAAAGAAATGAGCATGAAGTCCTTGCAAATATGTTCTAATGCGGTACACAAGATTATCTAGATTTGTTTCTTTTGGTGAGGAAGCCTTGATAAAATAGTGAATTGTGTTTTTAGAATTTCCATCAATATTAAGCTCAACGATTTTTCTTTTCTTTTCCAATTGTATGTCCATATACATAGTGTATGCTTCTTCTTTGTTATTGGTAGTGGCTCTTAGATTCCAAGAATACTCCATTAATTGATTTCCTCTAGGGTCAAAGAACACCCCTCCCGCACCTTCCTCCTCAGGGTTCCCTTTAGAAACTCCATCGAAACATAAGGTATACATGGATTGAGAAGAGATCCAAGCTTGTAAATCTAAAGAGGTAAAATGAAGCTGCCAGTCTGATCTAAGATTGGGTTTGTCCCTTATTTAGCATAGCACATTAATCCTAGCCATCCATCTTTATTTGTCCTGACTTAACATCTGTGCTACCACCATTCTTATTATTTTGGAATTGAAGAATTCTGCTAACTGCCCCTGGGCATGAGAAGCTACGACTCGAGGATTCATGTTTTGATCTTTAAAAATACTTCTATTTATGGCTAACCAGATTTTCCAACAAACAAATTTAGGTTTTGCCTTCCATACTCTTTGAAAAATCATTTTTCCAGAGAAGGATCCCCGATAATGATTTCTCCATTTGCCAAGAAGAGTTTTGCATGAGGACGACCATTGGATTTTAGACCATAATTCTACAAATACTAATTTCCAAAGATGCTTTGCAAAATTACATTCCATAAATAAATGATGGGATGTTTCTTCACTCTTTTTACATAGGGTGCAACGAAAGGGGCCTTTGATTCCTCTTTTAGCCAAGTTTTCTTCTATAAGTATATTTCCATGAGAAAGAGTCCAACAAAATGTATTCACTTTATGTAACCCATCACTTCTCCATATGTTTTTCCACATCAGTTCCTTTGTTGGGAGGAAATCCTGCATTAAAAGAACCGTGTAGCCTTCTTTTACCGAGTACCCAAAAGCACCCCAGCCCCAAGAATCAAGCTTCTGTAAGGGCATCGAAACAACACATTTGAGGGAGAGGAGAAGAATACCCACTTGATATTGAAGATGAGGAGGAATAAAGCCCAGATTCCAATCCTTCCAAACACCATGAGTATGCCAAACATAAATATCAAATAGATAAATTTTATTTTGAGATATCATCCATTGTCTAATATCACTAAGAGAGACATTTTGGTGGAGAGGGAGAGAACCAAGAATCCCATCCTTCCAAATATAATTTTCTTGCCATTTCCTAGTACCCAATGCAAAGAAGACTGAATAAGAGGAAATGAAGTTTTGAGTAGCTTCCAAATCGGAGAACCCTTTGACTAGAATGGGGGGAATCTATACATCTTTTTCATTTTCCATCCATGTACTTCCTTATCAATGTTTTTTTCCACCATTCATTTTACCCTGATACCAGCCTCCAAAGAATTTTTGCACCCAAAGCAAGATTC